>CM035441.1:28067481-28229981 GCA_020310875.1 Ceratopteris richardii
GCGAAACATATATGTATGCCCCAAGTATACGTGCAGTCTGTTTTGTGTGTGAACCCATGTGTATGTGTGAGTAAACTATGAGATTCATGTGTTTATATGTGCGTATGTGTAAATATAACACCATATGAGTGTGTAAATTTGAATTATGTATGTAAATAATAATGCGTTTATATTGACATATACTGTGTTCGTGATGTTTTGTCTATAATGCGTGTGCATTCATGTGTGTTCGTGATGTTTTGTCAGTGAACACGTGTCTATGTGAGTGTTTGTTCCTAATATTAGTGCATGTTTGTAATGTGAATATGGATGTCTTCTTGTTTGTATATATGTGTGTATGAGTCTGAGACATGTGTGTGTGAGTGCATGTGAACCCATGTGATTGGATGTGTGTGAGTTTATAGTGTGAAAGCATTGTTTAGATAATAAATCAAATAAAGAAATCTGAACCAAATCAAATAATGTAAAACGAATCAAACAATATAAAACAAAAGGAACGAACCAAAGAAAAACAAAAATGAAAGACTGTGTGAAAACAAATGGCAAACTCGCGGAGCAAAAGCATATAAAAAAGCAAAACGAATCACAAAATCAAGGTGAAGAATACGAAATCAAAAGAACATTCGATGCCTATATAAATGGCAATATTGCACGCACAAAGCTATCATAGATCTGGAGATATATCCAAACTGAGAGCTATCCAGACTAGCAGCAGATTACAACACAATATGAGATAAGCAACTCAGAAGAGATTATGTGCTACAACAGGAGCTGATATCCCACAACAATTTTGCGTTGTTGAGAGATAAAACAAATTCATACAGGCTCGCATACATGAGATCATAAAGAGGGGAGATCATAGCAGATACACTATGAAGCAAATAAGAAGAAGATCATACGATTAAAGAGGAGTCGATGTATCGGAGTTATCAGCAAAGAATGTCATGTGTTAAACAGAGATCTTCATCAGACACATCATTCTAGAACATCGACATAGTTTTAAAACCAGGAGCATCATAAATAAAGGTATGCATGAATTGTCTACATTACGTATGGATGTTTGCACAATCTAAGTCTACTTCCAACTAAATCAATCCATATTTTGTTGTCCATCGAATTTACAACAACTCTTGATTTAAGTTACACTTTCAGCACAAGTGTAAATTTTAAATTTCATGAATTGTACTTGATTATGAAATTAAATTTTGTTTAATGTATTACAAGAACAGAGCTTTAAATTTTGACTTTCCAAGTTCAGTGATTTGAACTTTGACATTGTATTTGAAATTTTTATTTGTAGTTGTATCCAATTACCCAAGTTGTAAACAAAATTTTCCATATGGACACCTCAAATAAAGAGAAGATCCTAAACCACCCTCGGTGCACCCTTAAGCACAAATCTCCTCGATATGAGTGAACCATACATGAAACATGAACAGGATTTTGAGATCAATTTTGACTTTGACCACAAATTTGATTTTGACATTTGGCTTGAGTTGATCTGATCTAGCTTGACATAATCCTTGACGTTGTCTTTGACTAGATTCACCTTGACACCTCTTTTGACCTTGGCTAATATGGCTAATTAAAGTGGAACTAAAGATGACAATTCACGGAGTGGATAGGGAGGTCACCTTATGACACATGCACCTAATGTATTGCTTGCTTTTGTTTCCTTGAATCCAAACATCACAACAAATAGAGAGCATTTGATGCGTGCCTTGGAGTGATATTCAAATAGCTTGTATCTTATAATGTGTTAACCTCTCTTTGATGTCTAGCCCTATTAGGGAAGGAGTAGGTCAAAGAGGCTTCTTCGGTGGAAGAATTTAGAGTGCTCTAAACTCTTGCATTTTCTTCCTTCTGAGAATTTAACTTAAGTCAATTACCACCAGTTAAGTAATTGCAGCAACACACAATCAGCGTTATGTAGATCACATAGATATCGGATATTTTTCTACTCTACAACAAATCCACTATATCGAATCACTATGCCAAATGATTACTACAATATTTCATGAAAAATCACTGAACCTTCACTAGTTCGCATGAACGTAATCAACACAAACTGCAGTCCGCACTAATTCCTCTTAGGTACATTCACTTATCATTAACCACAATGATATGCACAATACAACACAATAATAATCCTGCCAGAATTCAAGATATAACCCAACAACGTTTGCAGCAACACTAGCCTAAGAGTATGGAATGCTCGGTACTTGCCTTCTTCCTAGTGCATTGAAGCGAGTACTTTCTATTATGTTTTGAAAAGATACATTGTACAAGTCTGAGTGTTCCAAGTGCCGCACACGGTACTTTGTATAGAGGCTATATAACACACAGAAAACACAGTACACAGGAAGCACAAACATAGACTTCTTAGGTGTTACAAATGCGGTCGAACTTATAGTATGTGGCTGACCAAACCACTATTTGTTTTATAAAAGAACATATACAAAAGTATTCGATGGCCATTTGACCTTTCACATGGACACTAATGGTAACGATCTCCCACTGAAGGCTAATAGGGCCAAAGTAACTATGTGAGAAAAATGAAGAATGATAAAGAATACCTGAGTGTAAGTATACAAACTATACCTCCCACCTGATGGGCATGTTACACGATATACAAGTGACTGTGTAACATCATGAATCAAGTAACCCCCATTAAGTGACCATAGTGTCGAAAGCTATCTTGTGGAAGAGCTTTAGTCAAAGCATCTGTAGCATTAACTTGAGTATGAACCTTTTCAAGAATAATGTGCTTAGTGGCCAAGCAATATCTAATGAAGTGATATCTCATCTCAATGTGCTTCTTCTTTGCATGATTGACTGGATTCTTAGTCAAAGCAATGGCACTCTAACTATGACTGAGCAAATGAGGTACATGTTGAGGTAGACCCATATTGCAAGCAAGATGAGAAAGCCACAATGCTTCCTTACATGCCTTACTTGCTGCAACATACTATGCTTTTGTGGTGGAAACAAATGTACAATCTTGAAGATGAGATCTCCAAGAGATAGCATCTCCAATACAATGAAAAATGTATCGTGATGTAGACTTACAACTTTCTACACAACTTACATAGTCATAATTTGTGTAACCAATAATGGACAATGTCCCTCTACCTAAGCATAGACAATTGTCATTAGTGCCAATCAAATATCTCAAAATCATTTTGACCACTTCCCAATGTTTTTTGCCAGGATTAGATGTATATTTCCTCACAACTACCACTCTAAATGCAATGCCTAGTCTCGTAGCTACCATAGCATACATGAGACTACCAACAACAGATTGATCATGAATTTTGTTCATGAATTCCTTTTCCTCATCTAATTTGGGGAAGTCATATTTTCTCAATTTCACATATGTGGGTAAAGGTGTACTCAATGTCTTGCCACCCTCCATATTGAACTTGTGAAGTACTTTGGATATATACTCAATTTGAGACAAGTATATGCATTTTTGCTCCTATCAGGAGTAATGCGCATGCCAAGAATATGTTTGGCGTCCCCATATCATTCATATCAAATGTCTGACTCAACTTCTTCTTGCAAATTGACAAGTCATAAGAGGACTTCCCAACAATATGTTTGCATAAAGTATTAAGCATATCAAGTTGCCATCTGAGCATCTCTTTGTGTAGAGACAATGATCCTCATTGCTTCTAGAATAGCCTTGAGAGTTCATAAAAGAATTAAAATTTTGGCACTATTGCTTAGGGGACTGTTTAAGTCCATACAAGCTCTTCTTGAGCTTACAAACTAGAATTTCCTTGCCAAGAACTACATAACCCTCTGGTTGTTCCATATAGATCTCATCTATAAGATCTTCATGCAAGAAAGCAGTTTTCACATCCATTTGGACTAGCTCTAAGTCCTCCATTGCAACTAGTCCAAGCATATGTGCATGATAGTCATCTTGACCACTAGAGAGAAGATTTTCTCAAAATAAATACCATGTTGTTGCTTAAAACCCTTTGCAACATGTCATGCTTTATACTCTAGAGAAGCACTATCTGATGTGAATTCTAGCTTATATACCCATTTACATGATAAAGCTTTCTTGCTCTTTGGCAAAGGTACTAAATCCCAAGTACTGTTCTTGTGAATAGAATCCAACTCACTCTTCATGGCATGCTCCCACTTGACATGATCCTTTGTCTGCATAGCCTCTTTGTAGCAAGAAGCCTCACCAGCATATGTTAGCATAACAAAAACTAAACTTGGAACATATCTATTAGGTGGATTTGAGACACATGCAGAGCATCTCAATGGTTGCTGAATAGGAACGTTTACAAACTGATGTGATTGAACATTCTCTTGAACATCCCTATGTGCAACATTTTTATGCATGCTAACTAGAGGATTAGCATCCTCAAACACTACTCTTCTCACTTCAACCTGCTTAGTGGGCTATTCATGCATCTTAGACTCATTGAAAATGACATTGCTACTTCTAATCACAGATGATGTTTTAGGATCCCATAAGCCATATCCAAATTATCCTTCTCGATCATATCCAAGAAAAATGCATATCTTAGACTTATGGTCCAACTTTTGTCTAAGCACCCCTATTATCTGAACGTAAAGATTTCAGCTTAGTTCCTTTTTCAGTCTCAACTAAAGCAAGCGATTTTCTAAGAGTGGGGAATACCTCATCCTTGAATTTGATAGGATATACCCAAAACTGTCTAGTAGCATTATCTATGAAAGTGACAAAGTAAATAGAAACACCTAATGATCTTGTGGACATAAGACCAGACACATCTATATGAACGAGATCTAAAGATTGAATTGAGGATTCAATGTGCCTTCATGCACATTTTTGGTTTGCTTTCCATATTGACAATGCTCACAAAATGAAAAGTAAGAGAAAGATAACACACGTAAGTAGCGTAAGAGAAAGATAACACACGTAAGTAGCCACAATGAGAAAGATTTTCCATTGCGCTACGAGATATATGGCCCAAATGACCATGCTAAATACAAGCCATAGGCTGGTCAGTAATAGCTAACAAGTGTTCTTTTTGTGGCACAAATAAAGCATAAAGTGAGCCAACTTTTCTCCTTTGGAAATAACCATATTGCCCTTTGATATGCAAAAGGACTAAGCATAGAAGACCACCTTGTAAGCAAGGTCATCAAATTGACCAAGTGACATCAAACTACATGATAATTGAGGTACATGGCATATATAATGCATAGTAAATTTTGAACCATCAATGAACTACATAACCACATCTCCAATCCCCACAACATCACACTAGTAAGAGTCACCAAGTCTCATGGTACCAAGAGACTTTGCTGCATAATTAGAGAACCATTTTTTGTGTGGTGTCACATGGAAAGAAGCACTAGAATCTAGTAGCCATGTGTGGGACAGAGAATCAGCCATAAAAGCCTTAGTTAGCACAGTGCTATCAAGTGTGAACACATCAACAGCATCAGAAATAGCATTAATTTCTTCTATCTTCATAGTCAAAGTAGATGGTGTAGGTAGCTATTTAATATGCCCATCAACATTGTTTCCTTTACCTTTAGCATTCTTTAATTCATGACCGTCTTTCTTCATGTGTCCTTTCTTATGAAAATAATGGCATTTGATATCCATCTTACTTGATTTACTTCTACTCTTATTCCGTTGACCATTTGTTTCCTCGTTCTTGCTTCTTCCATGTTGTTGATTCTTTCCTTTATAATAATCATGAACATTATATGTATCTCCACTCTGAGTGCCAACCATAGATTTTCTACAAATCTCCTCACTCAAGGGTGCTCCACATATGTCATCATAGATGAGTTTACCACCAGGTGCACTATTGCTAACACTTATGTAAAATGTATCCCATGATGATGGCAAGGTGCATAACAGCAATACTACTTTCTTTTGATTATCCATGGTCATTTTTTGAGCTTGTAACTGGGAAAATATAGCATCGAAATCATTTAGATGAGCAACAACACTCTTTGTATCCTTCATACGAAGATCATATAATTTTTATCAGGTGCACTTTGTTTGATGTTGTTTCTTTTTCATATTTATTGCGTAACTTCTTTCAAAGCTTCTTTGCACTTTCACTATCCAATAGTGTAAAGTAAACATTATTTTCCAGGTGCAATCAAATAGTAGACTTAGCTATTTCATCTAATTCATCCCAATCATCATCATCCATGTCAGCAGGCTTCTTTGGGATTCCATTTACTGGCTTCCATTGCCTCCTCTGAATTAACACATCTTTAATCTGATTCTTCCATAGACGAAAGTTTGTGCCATGAAAATTTCCGATCTCAATATGGTCTTTACCTTGCAATTTATAGCTCCTCCTCGGAACACTTGCACTAGACATTGATTCATCAGGGATGCATGAGACCTTTGATGCCATGATGGGAGAGATTTGAATAGAATGATAATGGAGCTAGAAGATTCCAAACCCCACTAAATTTCAAAGAATGATGACGAAGTATCAAACTCTAGAAGAGAATTTAGTAGTCTTCCCAAGAAAATGAATTAATGAACAATAATGAACAACCAGAAGGAGTATGTGAAAATAAATGTGTTCACACCAATAGGTTTATTAAGGAGTAAATCCTCCACTATATAGTTGACAAAACTAGAGTTCTAAAAAAAATTTGGCAGAGTATCCTCTGCAAAATGAGCATATGACTAGTGTCAAAATCTCATAAAACTGCAAGGTCTGACATGTTTATTTGTATATTGAATCATGGACTCCACATCAGTTACCTGAAAGAATTCAACTAGGCTTACCGAGCACCTATGAACAACTATCATACGTCTCCTATGGCGAGGTTCGGTAAGTCTTCCACCTGCATCATCGAATAGACCCTGATATCTGGGTGTCTCCTAGGTAAGAAAACCTCACCGCAACCCTTTTTATCAAATGTAAAAGGCATTATGCAAAAACGTAACCACTATATCAATGACCACATGGATGTACATAAGCGGTATCAATAGAATTGTACATAGTGTGTATGTACTCAATATGCGTAGTAAAATGACACTAAAAAGCTGAATGCACAACCCAAAAAATAGTCAACAACACCTACAAGTGCATGTTAGCTCTGTTGTTTAGGTGCAAAAACTTGCATAGATTTGCAGTGGATGCTCCCACCACAACTCAAAACCTTTCAAGAAAATTGTGATTTTACGAGTGTGGCTGAAAACCACAGCCCCAAAGGTGAATACTTATTGTCAAAGAAGTACAAAGAGTGCTCTTCTTGATGTTCCTGGACTTGTGGGGAGAGAACAATGCATGAAAGTACTACAGAATGGCTCTAAAAATCACCTTGAAATTGCTTCAAAACATTAGGGAAAAAATGAACTCTGCATGGGCATTTTAGATTAAGGAGTGATTAGTGAGGGACCAATGAGAAGAGGGTGGTGGCCACATTCTAGTCCCTTAAACACATAGGCTAGGGCATAGGCTTCCCTTGTTTTTGTGTGGTCAAAGGCAAAAACCACTTAGCATTGGTGGTTTTAGCTATTTGAATGGTTTTCAAATGCTTGAGAACTAATTAGAACCATTGGATGGGCTCAAAGATCCAATGGTTGAGGCTTAATGGCAAAATTCAAGGCGGCATTGCATTTGGGCCTTTGGATTATCTTGAAATCCAATGGATGAGATAAGTTGCATCCTCAAAAAGGCGCCTTTGAGTTTGAGACTTTGGGTTTGCTTGGGATCCAATGGCTAGGATGAGTACCCCCCTTCAAAATGCGCCTAAGATCTGGACTCTTGGAGCTTAGCTTGACCTAAAGGCTAGAAGTGATGCCCATCATATCAAGGGCGCCTTTTGATATCCCCCCTTGGATCAAGCATGCATCGGACCGCTCAGAGCACACCCAAAAATAGGATCAGCTTCCATCCGATTTAGCATAGATCTAAGGGCTATGAACACACTAAAATATAAGATCAGCCCCAAATGCGGGGATCCGTTTGATTCAACGCCATCCAATGACTCAAAAATCTACAAAGAGCATCCAACTTGCATGCGTAAGCTTGTCGTTACTGCCAAGAATCTCAGAGCTTCTCTCTCTTGCCTCCTCTCCAATTCAATATGAGCCGTTAACTTCAAGCATCCAAGGGCTACAAAATACTCCTTTTAAAAATAAAAATTTATTTGTACATTAAACATTAGTTTATTCAAGAATACCACTAGTGGTTTCATATGCACCCTTAATCTCTTTGATTAGCTTTTTAATCCCTAAAAAATAGGAATCCTTACAAGGCCCATGCAAGGCTCATTTTTTCCCCTAATGGATAGGCTTTGAAAGCAAAGAATGAAGCTTTGAGGACCCCAAACGTGTTGAAGATAATGTCAACCTTAGTCTTTCCCTTTCAAGCCCCAAAGGGTGTAGCTTAGTGGCAAGAGATTGCCATGGTTAAGCGAGCTCCGAGGGGAATAGTGTTGGGATGGATGACCTCATGGGAAGTGTTGGGAACCTTTGTCTTCCTTGAACGTTGAGGTCCTCCCTCGCGTGTAGCCAATGGTGCCAATGGTGACCTCGGTGACTTGGATGGCAGTCCTTGGGTGGGTGGGCGAGTGGTCACTTTGCTCGCATGAAAGGAATAAAACTTTTGTCTCAAGAACGCTCTAATAAGAGTGAAGTATTTCCACATCGATGCACCATAGTGCGCTCTCCTTTTTGAGAGCTCCACGATGATATCTTCGGAGTAGAAAATCGAGCTGCAAGCGCCACACACGGTACTCTGCATAGAGGCTATAGAACACATAGAAAACACAATACACAGGAAGCACCAACATAGACTTCTTAGGTGTTACAAATCTGGTCTAACTTATAGTTTGTGGTTAACCAAGCCACGATATGTTTTATTAAAGAGCATATACAAAAGTGTCCAATGGCCATTTGGCCTTTCACATGGACACTAACAATAGCAACATATGCTCCAAATGATGTGCTCTCTTTCTATTAATCAAGGGGTTATTATACATTTTAGATGACTCTTCATGCTTCCAATCATGCCTTTTTAGAGAACGAATCCCATCCTTTTGATCCTCATGTTCACACACTTTAAGACTATTCAAATCAACCTAAGTCTTACTTCAATGAAAAGTTGCACCCATATTTAATGCTAAAAGGTACCCCTCGCAAATGGCTAAAACCTAATGGATTTGTTGGACATCTTTGATCTTTTGAGAATGTTCTAAATAAAGACTTTCGGGATGAAGTTTTGATCAAATCCAAGAAAGAGAAAATACCAATCAAACCACGAGAAACGTTGTAGATACGATTGGATCACAAAAACGTCGGATTCACTTGTAGATGCTTTCTCAGTCTATGCATATGCGGCCAATACTAAGGAGAATAGAAAGAAAGATGATGCAAGTAAGAGAGTAAGAAGGGAAAGATGAGAAGAACGAACCTAGGAAAAGACTAGATTAAGAGCTATTTTTTGAGCTATAGAAACAAATGGACCTAAAATGTGTGCTGGAGGAGGACATACTTAAGAGTATTTTGTTAGACGATTTCTTAAGAATAGAAAATCGAGAGTTCATAGATGGGATTCTTGGTAGCTTGAAAATGAAACACCAATATTTTGAGGATGAAAAGGCCCATGAACCTACACCAATAGTCTAAATTATGAATATAATATTGAGTGCAATGTGTTTCGGAGCTATCCAAGGTCTAATCTTTATGGTGATAGATTGCGTAGTGTTCCTTATGGTCATTCTTCACAATATTTATGGGCTAGAGGGACAGATAATACTATGGTACAGGTAGGGCAAAATGCTAAATATTGGAGAGATTTGATATATTCACTCTACGAGATAGATGTCATTTTCAGGAATTTCTGCAGTAAAGGTCAATGGCCTATGAATAAAGATCATGGATGGAGAATGATATCAACAGCTAATGCTATAAGAGCTTTGCAGTGAGCTTCTGCTCATGTAAGTTTGTATATAGAAGATGTACATGATGATCGTCACTTCTTTCTACATGAGGAATGCTCATATGTAGTTTTTTCCGGTCAACCTTTCAAAAGTGCGCCTATAATGGAAAATAAAGGTTAGATGATGGTAGTGCATATGGATGAATTGGATTACAAGATGGACTAAAAATCCATCCAATTCATGAATGTTTGTGCAAACCAACCAAGAAAAAGAGAGTGATGCTCAGGAATGATCCATTGGAACATATGAAAAAGAGATTGGTGGAATGAGGTTATTACAAATCGTCCGTCTTGCTACAATGTATGTGTCTGAGATAAAATCATTAAAGTACACGAGATACATGAATTCCGCTAAGGATAAATAATATTGATTGCATATTATTATTTTTTGAGTGTATTGATTTTCAAGAATAGATTCAATGGAGCAAACTGATTCGAGTTTGCAATCCATATTCAAATATCCATTTGACTTGCGTAATGGATATTTGTGAGTTGAGTAATGGAATTTTTTTTTAGTACATGTTGATTAGTTGCATGTACCAGAAATATGGTGCAAATATTGATATTCTTAGAGCCAAGTATATATATATATATATATATATATATATATATATATATATATATATATATATATATATATATATATATATATATATATATGTATGTGTATATATATATATATATATATATATATATATATATATATATATATATATATATATATATATATATATATATATATATATATATATATGTGTGTGTGTATATATATATATATATACACATACATATATATATATATATATATATATATATATATATATATATATATATATATATATATATATGTATATATATGTATGTGTATATATATATATATATATATACACATACATATATATGTATATATATGTATATATATGTATGTGTATATATATATATATATATACATATATATATATATATATATATATATATATATATATATATATATATATATATATATATATATATATATATATATATATATATATATATATACACATACATACATACATATATATATATATATATATATATATATATATATATATATATATATATATATATATATATATATATATATATATATATATATATATATATATATATATGAATTGAAACGAAACAGTCAAGCTTATTTGATCTCCACTACCTGGACTGTGTGAGATTAAAGAAATTCAAGGACCAGATTTGAGTTCCAACTCAGATCACAAGCTAATGAAAGCTGATACTTAATACAAGCGTGAGTTGGATTTGGGTATATGTTATTTTCAAATGTGGATTTAGGGATTTGATCCATATATATTCTTTCTTGAATGATTCACAAGGAAGTAACTGCAGTCTAAAGTCATAAAGAATCTAAAACACCTAAGTTTTTCAAACATCAAATATTTTGGATTTTGACCCAAAGACAATTATGGTAAATAATGCAACCTGGTTTCTATGACGTTTATTGGAGTTTGAGTGTGAGATGGGAAATATAAGATTGTGAGATGAGAAATATAAGATTGATGATAGTTTGGAGATTGACACATGAAGAGAACAAGTATAAAATTCAGGCTCTTGGTTAGAAAACCTTGTGTTAATCCATTCAACTCTAAGAAATTGAAGAGGAGTGAAAGCTTCACCCAACAATTTGCACCATACTGAGTCAAACTTGCATTCATTTTCATATTCCCATCCGCTTGTTAAATCGCATCATAGAAAAGGAGAAAATATATTAGTGAGAACAAGAGAAATACATTAGTGAGAACAAGACAAAGAGAGAGAGAGAGAGAGAGAGGTTTTGTGTGTTATCTGGATGAGCCCATGTTTGGAATTGTAAATGTATACCCCATCAACCATGTTTATAATTGTGAATGTGTATCCCATTAGCCATGTTCATAATTTGAATGTGTGTTTAACACTAGTTTGGTACCAAAACAGGACACTTAAGTGTCCTTTTTTGACAATTCTCCAAACAATCACACACCTTCTACAAAGAGAATTTGAGAAAATCGTTTAACACACATATTAAATATAACTCGAAGGTTGATGCAAAATTATAAAACACAATAAATCATGTTTTATGTTCATGTAAATAGCTGCTCAAGATGCTATGGTAGTGAACAAGATGAAAATTCCTATTCAAGTGTATTTTTATCAAAAGAAAAAATCCATCATATGAAAGAAAAAATTATATGCATTCCTTGCAGCATAGCTCACATAGTATAAACTTCAAAATCACTTAGAAAAATCATTTCAATTCAAATAAAATCAATTATTTTGACTTTATACATAAAAGACAACAACTAGTCCTAAACAGGGTCCAAAAAGACTTATGGGAATCCATAGAAGTGTACAAATATGCCAAGAATCAAACAAGGTATGAAGAAAACAACCAAGGTATAAACATATATAATCAACTGCTATGACTCTAGTCACCAAAAACAAAAAACTAAAGCCTTCAGATATGACTCAAACGAATTTATGGACATCATCCTAGGTGTACACAATCAAGTTATCAAGTAGAAAATGTGAGACAACAAACCAAAGCTTCAATATACGAGGCTAAATAATTTATTGAAATCCACCAAAATTTTCACATTTTTGGACACAACCAAGAATCTTCTATTGTCTGGGCATCAACAAAATTCTACAAATACAATCATAAGTAGTTTGTGGACACATAACAAAGCATGTATAGTTATGGAAGAGATCCAGTTTCTTCACATGAAGTAAGAAAATAAGACATCAAAAAAGGTGTACACATAAGGGAGCTAGCAATCTATGAAAACCAACCAAGTTTTTCAAATCTATGTACAACAAACTATATATGTGTGCGGACACCAGCCAATATATCCACATACAAATATTAACATCCAATTGAAATAATAGCAAATTACAAACATTTAGGTTGATATTACAAGAAAGTAAACTAGTTCCTACCAAGAAACAAGAGTCATGTACATATAGGATCAAAAGAATATATAGTTTTAACATATGTAGTAAGAATATTGTTTTGATAGTTGTTATATGCATGAACGCACAATCCCTTGCACACATCAACACATACTAAAAATAATACTCAAAAGTCTTTGATATAATCTTTGATATCATAAAATGATAAGAATCGTTTGAAAATATCTCATTATTTCCATCATGGATGCCATCTTCTTTTTGTCAAATGAAATATGTATGCCATATTTTTTCATTCTTATCACAATCACCATTGTGGATCACATATTATTTGATGAGATTATGAATGAAACATGGCTTGAAAGCATATTTTGAAAGGTTTAATACTTAGAATAGCATTTAAATAATTATTATATCCATCATAGTTTTTTATTACACCTTTCAAGCTATGTTCTTTTCATGAACATATAAATATATGCCTTGCCAATTCAGCATGAAAGTGAACACCAAATGCAATGGCTACTAGTTCAAAGTGGAGGCCTTCTAACTTTGAATCAAAATATGCATTCAATTAGTATGAAGGTTATCCATTAATACCTTGCAAATTCTCTACAATCTCACTTACACATAAATTATAGTAAGCCATTCTTTAGAAGGTGCGATAAATGGCAGTGCTCTAGAGAAGACAAGTTTTGAGTCCATGTTTATCACTTATGGAAGTGTTCAACCTTCTCTAGAGATTCCTAGACACTTGCTTTACACTGCGAAAGTCCATGAATAACTTTCCATTTCCTAAAACATATCCAATTTGTCAAAACTTTTGAATTGTGTTATTTTTTCAGTTATTCTAAAAGTTGAGTTTTCAAGAACTTCCATTTTCTTCTTCATTTAATAACCCATGTGGAGTTGTAAAATGTTAAAGGTTATATTTTTGTCTAAACATACATGATGTGGGCTACAACTCCACGTGATTATACCATCAAAGTCTCAAGGGGGCAATAAAGAAAAATCAATCAATTTGGTGTAAAAACAAGAAACTTAATTGTCCCAGAACACTCGAGTGTCCTAGTACAGAACTAGTGTTAATATATATGATTCTATGTCCCAAGTATTTTTGTGGTGTGTTTTCTACAGTGAACCCATTTTTATGTGTGCGTAAATCATATCAAGCATCCCTACAAACGTGTGTACGTATAGGTGTAGCACCATATAAGTGCATAAAGTTGTGTTGTGCATGTGTATACTGTTTGCGCTTTCACATATATGTGTGTTTTTTATGTTTTGTCTGTTTAAACGTGTGCATCTACCAATGAGTATATGTGAGTGTTTGTTTCATATATTTATGCATGTGGGTAATGTCAATATGTATGTGTTCTGGTATGTAGATATGTGTATACGAGTGTGGGACGTGTTTGTGTGTGAGTGCATGTGCACCTGTGCGATTATATGTGTGTGAATTTATATTGTGATACCATTGAAAAAATTGTATAAGTAATAAAGCAAATAAATTTATATAAAACAATTTAAATAATATTAAAATAGAAGAAACGAATAAAATCAAAACAAAAATAGAATCCTGTGTCGAGAGCCTCTTGCCAGACGACGTGGAGGGGTGGCCAAAACTCCACATGCTACCAAGTACCATGAGAATACAACTATTTTTCCATGTATCTATGTTGAAACCACATCTGATTTCACCATTGGGGAAGGGGAGACCTAGTCTTTCACCACCTATCGAGATTGATGACCATGAAGAATTTGAAGTTGGGCATGTCCTAGAATTTAGAATATCTTGAGGAAGATTTTTATACCTTGTTCATTGGAAAGGGTATGACATCAATGATCGTACATGGGAACCTATAGAAAACCTTTAGAGAGCACGGATTAAGGTTTGAGAATTTCATAAGAAAAATCCAATATAGCCAAGACCAAAGAACATGATCGCTCCTCATACAACTAATCGCTTGAGAGGAAGGTGATGTCATCAATAAAGTAAACCATCCTCAACCTCATATAACATATGACCTTTTATATCTCATGATTGGTTCAGAGTTTGGAGAAACCAATGCTTCCATTGCGTCTAAAACCTACCAAAACCCTAAGATATACTATGCACTTGCTGGATCTGATATCGAGAGGTCATGTTTTGAATTGATTACATCATCAATGACATCAACAATTTGTAACCACCATTGATGAACCACCCTTTAAAAACTATATAAGGAGGGGTTGGCCACATACACAGTCAATTTTGCCGATGCTAGTCTTGGGAGTTCAAGGAGTCATGATCACCAAGTAAGCACTTTCAAGTTCGAGTTCAAGTTGTATTCTTGTCGTCTACTCTAGTCTTGTCCAGTATTGTATCTTGGACATCCTTTCTGCTCATGATGTAATCTTGTAGTAGGAGATCCTTACTAGTTATCTCTAGTTGAATCATCTATACCTATCAGTCCCAAGTTGTGAGATTATTGTTATATATAAACTCTTATTGTTTCCCTATGTGGGTGATCTTGTAAACAAAAGCATGATTCCCAAATCTTGTCTAGTCTAGTTAGGGGGCACAATCTATTGCTCCTTGCACATATTCTATGAACTAATATAACCCATAACATAAAGTTCCAAAAGCAATAATAACATCACCACTCAATAGATCATGAACTATACACCTACGATAACTAAATTTGACAACCAAACCAATATTCAATAACTCTGAAGCTCACAATTATTTTTTCTTTATCCCTAACACATCTCTCTTTCCTCTTTTGTTTCTAGTTTAAAACAACTCTTTATGAAATGGTTATTTGCCTTACAATACTTAGATAAATGTTTCTACTTTTCTATTTTCTTGTCATCTTTGCCTTCCTTCTTCAACTATGAAACATGAGCAGATTTTATCTTACTAGTAGAGGAGCGCCATTTACCTTTGACCTTCTAATTAGCTAAGAAAGCTTCATCTGCAACACACGTAATTGACATGCCATGCCTTGAATAAACTTCACACATCAAAATAGAGACTAAGTCCTCAAATGCTTGGACATTTGAATTGCCTTTCATCATTACCCAAAGAATAGAGGCAAAACTCTAATATGAATATGGAAGACAATTAATATTCTATTTAAGTGAGTTATCTAGCAAGATTTCATCATCAAAAATTAATTTCTCCTTCAAATATTTGATCTCTATCCATAGAATCCGCTGCATTCATATGCTCACTCTCCAAGTGTTTTTGGAGATAAGCAACACGAGCCTTGTTTGTTGCTTGGTACAATGTTCTTACACTATTCCATAGATCTTTGCTATCTTGTAGAAGTTAATATGGAGGATAATTGCATGTTTGAGAGAAAAGGCTATCAACACATGTGCTTGTGCATGTGTGCCATCCCAACGAAGTTTCTCTACAATTGGTGCAAAAAACCAAGAAATTGAAGATCATCATCTTCAATAACTATATTTGCAAATGTAGTAGGATGTTTCTCAACACTCTGTACAATATTCCACAAGCCTTTTACCACCACTACTATGCATCATATATGCTCACAATGGGTAAATAGGACCATTCAACTTATCCTCAATAGCCATCATATGGAACACAACATTGCTTTTAGCCATGCCTAGTGACTAAATAACTTGATGGTGAAAATTGATTGTATCTCAAAACATTGAACATGCATATCCTGCTAGGCTTTGCTAGACCTAAAGCAAACTTCAAGGCGCTTCTATTGGCAAACGAAAATCTGTATATATGTTACACACAATAGGACAAAATTTAATGCATGGCCATTGTGATAGTGCATTTGGAGGTCAAAATAAGCTCAAATCAAAATTTTCATGCCAAGAGGTGAAGCTCTTTTGAATGTCTACGCACCCTAAGTATGCTCATCACTTTTCATACAATGTTGAGACTACGACTAGAGGGGTGTTGATGATGCCCTACAGGAAGTGGTCCTTGATACCAATCCTTGGAGATAGATGTCTATTGAAGCACAAAAAAATCACAAAGAAGAAGAAGAAGAAGAAGAAGAAGAAGCTTGGAACCCAACATAATACAAAACGTTTTACCAAGTGAAGTACAAACATAAGTGACATATAAGGGTTATACGCACATATACAAGCCATGGGAAAACCTCTCAAAGAAGGAAAAAGCTACCCCTGCAACCCTAAGTTTGTTCACACCCATTTTTACTAAAATAATATCAGCAACATTCATTAATTTCTTCCTTATTTGTAAATTTTCTTTTGAATATTTCGAGTTTTATAAATGTGTTTATAAATTGAAGAGGATAGTTAACAAAGTCAAATGAAGGAATATATAAATAATCCAAAAATTCTACTAATGTAAAACGATAAGTGAATCTATAGCTTTAAAACCATAGATATGATGCTCTATAAGGAGAACTAGTGAAAACATATGATTATCGTGCGCACGAGTGCTTAACATTACTGATTTTTTTTTCTAACGATCGATATAACAATGCTATCATTTTTGTTCAGTTTGCAAGCATAAAACAACGATGTTTTTATTATAGTGAAAGGTAAAAGAAATCATGGTAAAGTGATGCCACCATATTGAGGAAAGTTTTGACAATATCTTCAACAATCCTAAAATTCAACCATGCTTCAATGTTTGGAAGAGATTTTTGCGAATAGATATCCTCAACTTGTAATAGATATCTTAGATGAAAGCAAGAATATTAATGAAGCCTCTAGAACCTATGAAAAAAGTTATACATGTGGTTGCGTTGGAATCCGAGAAATGAATTTCTTCTTTAGAGAGATGAATTAGATTTTAGAGAACTGAACTTCATTTTCAATAGGAAAACATATATACACCCACATACATACACACATATATATATATATATATATATATATATATATATATATATATATATATATATATATATATATATATATATATATATATCAATTATACGTTGTCGATATGCAAAGCAAATGCAAATAAAACTCTCCATAGTATAAAAGAAGCTGCATGTTGTCCAAGTAAAAAAAAAACCCTTAAGTACACTTGTGAGTCGGCAACGGTATAGATCTTTTGTCTTTGTACGGGTCCACCGGAATGGACATGATCTGATATATATGTAATCGTCGGGTGGCTCTTCCCGTACTACGACGGCACGCAATGTTTATTTTTCTTCTTAATTCATGATCTCCATTGATTCTCTTTTACATATCTATGTATTACGTGCTCTCCTAATTTTGTCGCAGGGCAAGCCCGTGTGACTGCGACACAGATGGCGAGCTTAAGAAGGCTCGACCGTGAATTGGAGTCATTTTAAGAAGCTGGAATCTTAGCTTCTGTACGGAGCTTCCTGCCATAAGCTTCTTTTCTTAAGTGTCGACATTCGAAAAGCATGCCATTGCCAGTTCGTCATCAAATTGAGAAAATGGAAAGCAGGCCTGTGTTTGATGCACGATTGGTGATGGCCAGCCCCTGATTCGTAGGCCCCAAGTCAAGACCTTCCTAAACATCAATTATGGCTTCCAAAATAGACCTACCTTTGATGAAACCTTTTTGGTCTTCGCTTAGCCAAGCTCTCAAATCGCCAAAAATTCTGTTGGCTATGACTTAAGCAATGATCTTATAACCTGTTTCAAGCATCGTATTCGGTCGCTAGTTCAAAATTATGTTCTTTTCCCCTTTTTGTAGATTAATGTGATGATGCCATGGTTGAGATAAGTTGAAAGCGTACCGAACTCGAGAGCCTCTTGGCAGATGACGTGAAGAGGGGTGGCCAAAACCAACTTGAAGGGCTTAAAGAACTCATTAGTGAGCCCATCCGGCCCCAGGCTTTTCCCATTGGGAAGGGCATCAATGAGTGCAATGATTTCTTCTTTCGAGATACGGGCATCAAGCAAGGATCAAAGGTTTTGTGGAATCCTATGGGAGGATACCCTAGAGATGGCTACCATGTAGTCACGTCTATGAGGAGAGAGGGGATTCAAAATCCCCAAGAGTCTCATAAAATGATCTTCAATGATTGTGATATTTTCTGCTCCTGTATTGCAAGCGATGCCATTTGAGTCAAGCAATAGGGGGATCAGTTCCTTTTTTTGTTTTCTTTTAAGGATGCTACACATCTCTTTGGCGGGCTTGTCCGCTTTGCTAGACCACCAAACCTTAAAGAATATTTGCAAATTTTTCATTTGTATTTCTTCCTCGTATCTAAACAGAGTTCTGATTCTTCATAGTCGCGTCTGGGATTGAGCTTTTCCTTTGTTCACTTCCTCTTCGAGTCTCCAGAGTCTATGATATAGGGCTTCTTATGTGTTTTTACCTCGGACATGCTTATTTTTGTTCGTTGATGGAACATGTGACTAGCCATCAATGTTTATTTTTATTTTACCAACTCGGGTCAGTTGTTTTCTCAACTAAGGGGCATGTTATGAATTATGGAATGTGTTGAACAAGGAACTATTGGAGTGTTAATTTATTAATGTATTAATGTGTTTCAGAGTTTTTGATCTAGCAGATGAAGGTTCATGAGTGCCTGAAAGGCGTGAAAGGGAAGACTTCAATAATCCAATTTACAATTTATATAGTTTGTAAATAAACCCAAGTAGAGGGTTCTCTTATTAGAAATAGTTAGAAAAGTAGTGGTTAGAATAAGGGTCCTTGTAGACCTCAATTTTTGATATTTAAAGAAAATGCTTTCTATAAAAGTTACCAACTTTTACTTTCATGCATGTTTTTTGAAGCCACTCTCATGTAAGCTCTATTTAGACATAATCAAAAATAAATATAAATACATGCACTCTGTGGACTATCGAAATAGAGTGCATGGGGGGAGATTGCACCCAATACTACGTTCTGTGTGGTCTCCTAGTGTGTCTATTTTTCTGTGTGTTTTCTACATCCACAACCTTTGTGTGCACCTGAGCAAGATCTTGATAACATAGGCCTTATGCACAACTAGACCATGAGAGATTTGGTCTCTTCACCATCTTGGTCAAGATTAATCTAGTCACTTTCAAGCTCCACATACTACCAAGTACCATGAGAATACATCTAATTTTCCATGTATCTATGTTGAAACCACATCTGATTTCACCATTGAGGGAGGGGAGACCTAGTCTTTCACCACCTATCGAGATTGATGACCATGAAGAATTTGAAGTTGGGCATGTCCTAGAATTTAGAATAACTTGAGGAAGATTTTTGTACCTTGTTCATTGGAAAGGGTATGACATCAACGATCGTACATGGGAACCTATAGAAAACCTTTAGAGAGCACAGATTAAGGTTTGAGAATTTTATAAGAAAAATCCAATATAGCCAAGACCAAAGAACATGATCACTCCTCATGGAACTAATCACTTGAGAGGGAGGTGATGTCATCAATAAAGTAAACCATCCTCAACCTCATATAACATATGACCTTGTATATCTCATGATTGGTTCAGAGTTTGGAGAAACCAATGCTTCCATTGTGTTTAAAACCTACCAAAACCCTAAGATATACTATGCACTTGCTGGATCTGATATCGAGAGGTCATGTTTTGAATTGATTACATCATCAATGACATCAACAATTTGTAACCACCATTGATGAACCACCCTTTAAAAACTATATAAGGAGGGGTTGGCCACATACACACTCAATTTTGTCGATGCTAGTCTTGGGATTTCAAGGAGTCATGATCACCAAGTAAGCACTTTCAAGTTCAAGTTCAAGTTGTATTCTTGTCGTCTACTCTAGTCTTGTCTAGTATTGTATCTTGGACATCCTTTCTGCTCATGATGTAATCTTGTAGTAGGAGATCCTTACTAGTTATCTCTAGTTGAATCATCTATACCTATCAGTCCCAAGTTGTGAGATTCTTGTTATTTATAAACTCTTATTGTTTCCTTATGTGGGTGATCTTGTAAACAAAAGTATGATTCCCAAATCTTGTCTAGTCTAGTCAGAGGGCACAATCTATTGCTCCTTGCACATATTCTATGAACTAATATAAGCCATAACATAAAGTTCCAAAAGCAATAATAACATCACCACTCAATAGTTCATGAACTATACACCTACGATCACTAAATTTGACAACCAAACAAATATTGAATAACTCTGAAGCTCACAATAATTTTTCTTTATCCCTAACACATATAGAGCATTTAGAATGTTAAAGAACTACCATCAATAGTAGTCAAAAAGATTTGACCAACTCCCATGATAGGGTAGGAGGAGTTGCTAGAACATGTGATATTATTCCCTGTGGGGATAAGCTCAAATGAAGAAGAAACTACGATGTGAGGTAATACATTTGGCTACACTACTAGTAAAAGTACAAAACATCAAAGTCTCCAACAGATATACATTGCTCATGTGAGAAGGCACATTCTTCATTCTACATGAGATAAGCAAACTCTATTTTAGGTGTATAGGCCTCGACAATAACCATTTCAATCTCTTTACTCTTTTGTTGCTAGTTTAAAACAACTCTTTATGAAATGGTTATTTTCCTTACAATACTTAGATGAATGTTTCTACTTTTCTATTTTCTTGTCATCTTTGCCTTCCTTATTCAACTATGAAACATGAGCAGATTTTATCTTACTAGTAGACGAGCGCCATCTACCTTTGACCTTCTAATTAGCTAAGAAAGCTTGATCTGCAACACACGTAATTGACGTGCCATGCCTTGAATAAACTTCTTGCAACAAAATAGAGACTAAGTCCTCAAATGCTTGGACATTTGAATTGCCTTTCATCATTACCCAAAGAATAGAGGCAAAACTCTTATATGAATATGGAAGACAATTAATATTCTATACAAGTGAGCTATCTAGCAAGATTTCATCATCAAAAATTAGTTTCTCCTTCAAATATTTGATATCTATCCATAGAATCCGCTGCATTCATATGCTCACTCTCCAAGTGTTTTTGGAGATAAGCAACACAAGCCTTGTTTGTTGCTTGGTACAATGTTCTTACAGTATTCCATAGATATTTGCTATCTTGTAGAAGTTAATATGGAGGATAATTGCATGTTTGAGAGAAAAGGTTATCAACACATGTGCTTGTGCATGTGTGCCATCCCAACGAAGTTTCTCTACAATTGGTGCAAAAAACCAAGAAATTGAAGATCATCATCTTCAATAACTATATTTGCAAATGTAGTAGGATGTTTCTCAACACTCTGTACAATATTCCACAAGCCTTTTACCACCACTACAATATGCATCATATATGCTCACAATGGGTAAATAGGACCATTCAACTTATCCTCAATAGCCATCATATGGAACACAACATTGCTTTTAGCCATGCCTAGTGACTAAATAACTTGATGCTGAAAATTGATTGTATCTCAAAACATTGAACATGCATATCCTGCTAGCCTTTGCTAGACCTAAAGCAAACTTCAAGGCGCTTCTATTGGCAAACGAAAATCTGTATATATGTTTCACACAATAGGACACAATTTCATGCATGGCCACTGTGATAGTGCATTTGGAGGTCAAAATAAGCTCAAATCAAAAGTTTCATGCCACGAGGTGAAGCTCTTTTGAATGTCTACGCACCCTAAGTATGCTCATTAGTTTTCATACAATGTTGAGACTACGACTAGAGGGGTGTTGATGATGCCCTATAGGAAGTGGTCGTTGATACCAATCCTTGGAGATAGATGTCTATTGAAGCACAAAAAAATCACAAACAAGAAGAAGAAGAAGAAGAAGCTTGGAACCCAACATAAGACAAAACGTTTTACCAAGTGAAGTACAAACATAAGTGACATATAAGGGTTATAGGCACATATACAACCCATGGGAAAACCTCTTAAAGAAGGAAAAAACTACCCCTGCAACCCTAAGTTTGTTCACACCCATTTTTACTAAAATAATATCAACAACATTCATTAATTTCTTCCTTATTTGTAAATTTTCTTTTGAATATTTCCAGTTCTATAAATGTGTTTATAAATTGAAGAGGATAGTTAACAAATTCAAATGAAGGAATATATAAATAATCCAAAAATTCCACTAATGTAAAACGATAAGTGAATCTATAGCTTTAAAACCATAGATATGATGCTCTATAAGGAGAACTAGTGAAAACATATGATTATCGTGCGCACGAGTGCTTAACATTACTAATTCTTTTTTCTAGCGATCGATATAACAATGCTATCATTTTTGTTCAGTTTGCAAGCATACAACAACGATGTTTTTATTATAGTGAGAGGTAAGAGAAATCATGGTAAAGTGATGCCACCATATTGAGGAAAGTTTTGATTCTGTTGGCTATGACTTAAGCAATGATCTTATAATCTGTTTCAAGCATCGTATTCGGTCGCCAGTTCTCAATTATGTTCTTTTCCCCTTTTTGTAGATTAATGTGATGATGCCATTGTTGAGATAGTTGAAAGCATACCGAACTCGAGAGCCTATTGCCAGACCACGTGAAGAGGGGTGGCCAAAACCAACTTGAAGAGCTTAAAGAACTCATTAGTGAGCCCATCCGGCCCAAGGCTTTTCCCATTGGGAAGGGCATCAATGAGTGCAATGATTTCTTCTTTCGAGATAGGGGCATCAAGCAAGTATCAAAGGTTGTGTGGAATCCTATGGGAGGATACCCTAGATATGGCCACCATGTAGTCACGTCTATGAGGAGAGAGGGGATTCAAAATCCCCAAGAGTCTCATAAAATGATCTTCAATGATTCTGATATTTTCTTCTCTTGTATTGCAAGCGATGCCATTTGAGTCAAGCAATAGGGGGATCAGTTCCTTTTCTTGTTTCCTTTTAAGGATGCTACACATCTCTTTGGCGGGCTTGTCCGCTTTGCTAGACCACCACTCCATTAAGAATATTTGCAAATTTTTCATTTGTATTTCTTCCTCGTATCTCAACAGAGTTCTGATTCTTCCTAGACCCGTCTGGGATTGAGCTTTTCCTTTGTTCACTTCCTCTTCGAGTCTCCTGAGTCTATGATATAGGGCTTCTTATGTGTTTTTACCCGGGACATGCTTATTTTTGTTCGTTGATGGAACATGTGACTAGCCATCAATTTTTACTTTTATTTTACCAACTCAGTTCATATGTTTTCTCAACTAAGGGGCATGTTATGAATTATGGAATGTGTTGAACAAGGAATTATTGGAGTGTTAATTTATTAATGTATTAATGTGTTTTGGAGTTTTTGATATAGCAGATGAAGGTTCATGAGTGCCTGAAAGGCGTGAAAGGGCAGACATCAATAATCCAATTTATAATTTATATAGTTTGTAAATAAACCCATGTAGAGGGTTCTCTTATTAAAAATAGTTAGAAAAGTAGTGGTTAGAATAAGGGTCCTTGTAGACCTCAATTTCTGATATTTAAAGAAAATGCTTTCTATAAAAGTTACCAACTTTTACTTTCACGCATGTTTTTTGAAGCCACTCTCATGTAAGCTCTATTTAGACATAATCAAAAATTCATATAAATACATGCACTCTGTGGACTATCGAAATAGAGTGCATGGGGGGAGATTGCATCGAATACTACGTTCTGTGTGGTCTCCTAGTGTGTCTATTTTTTTGTGTGTTTTCTACATCCACAACCTTTGTGTACACCTGAGCAAGATCTTGATAACATAGGCCTTATGCACAACTAGACCATGAGAGATTTGGTCTCTTCACCATCTTGGTCAAGATTAATCTAGTCACTTTCAAGCTCCACATACTACCAAGTACCATGAGAATACATCTATTTTTCCATGTATCTATGTTGAAACCACATCTAATTTCACCATTGGGGGAGGGGAGACCTAGTCTTTCACCACCTATTGAGATTGATGACCATGAAGAATTTGAAGTTGGGCATGTCCTAGAATTTAGAATATCTTGAGGAAGATTTTGTACCTTGTTCATTGGAAAGGTTATGACATCAATGATCGTACATGGGAACCTATAGAAAACCTTTAGAGGGCACGGATTAAGGTTTGAGAATTTCAAAAGAAAAATCCAATATAGCCAAGACCAAAGAACATGATCGCTCGTCATGGAACTAATCGCTTGAGTGGGAGGTGATGTCATCAATAAAGTAAACCATCCTCAACCTCATATAACATATGACCTTGTATATCTCATGATTGGTTCAGAGTTTGGAGAAACCAATGCTTCCATTTTGTCTAAAACCTACCAAAACCCTAAGATATACTATGTACTTGCTTGATCTGATATCGAGAGGTCATGTTTTGAATTGATTACATCATCAATGACATCAACAATTTGTAACCACCATTGGTGAACCACCCTTTAAAAACTATATAAGGAGGGGTTGACCACATACACACTCAATTTTGCCGATGCTAGTCTTGGGAGTTCAAGGAGTCATGATCACCAAGTAAGCACTTTCAAGTTCGAGTTCAAGTTGTATTCTTGTCGTCTACTCTAGTCTTGTCTAGTATTGTATCTTGGACATCCTTTCTGCTCATGATGTAATCTTGTAGTAGGAGATCCTTACTAGTTATCTCTAGTTGAATCATCTATACCTATCAGTCCCAAGTTGTGAGATTCTTGTTATTTATAAACTCTTATTGTTTCCCTATGTGGGTGATCTTGTAAACAAAAGTATGATTCCCAAATCCTGTCTAGTCTAGTTAGAGGGCACAATCGATTGCTCCTTGCACATATTCTATGAACTAATATAACCCATAACATAAAGTTCCAAAAGCAATAATAACATCACCACTCAATAGATCATGAACTATACACCTACGATCACTAAGTTTGACAACCAAACCAATATTCAATAACTCTGAAGCTCACACTAATTTTTTCTTTATCCCTAACACATATAGAGCATTTAGAATGTTAAAGAACTACCATCAATAGTAGTCAAAAAGATTTGACCAACTCCCATGATAGGGTAGGAGGAGTTGCTAGAACATGTGATATTATTCCCTGTGGGGATAAGCTCAAATGAAGAAGAAACTACGATGTGAGGTAATACATTTGGCTACACTACTAGTAAAAGTACAAAACATCAAAGTCTACGACAGATATACATTGCTCATGTGAGAAGGCACATTCTTCATTCTACATGAGATAAGCAAACTCTATTTCAGGTGTATAGGCCTCGACAATAACCATTTCAATCTCTTTCCTCTTTTGTTGCTAGTTTAAAACAACTCTTTATGAAATGGTTATTTGCCTTACAATACTTAGATAAATGTTTCTACTTTTCTATTTCTTGTCATCTTTGCCTTCCTTATTCAACTATGAAACATGAGCATATTTTATCTTACTAGTAGACGAGCGCCATTTACCTTTGACCTTCTAATTAGCTAAGAAAGCTTGATCTGCAACACAGGTAATTGACATGCCATGCCTTGAATAAACTTCTTGCAACAAAATAGAGACTAAGTCCTCAAATGCTTGGACATTTGAATTGCCTTTCATCATTACCCAAAGAATAGAGGCAAAACTCTAATATGAATATGGAAGACAATTAATATTCCATACAAGTGAGCTATCTAGCAAGATTTCATCATCAATAATTAATTTCTCCTTCAAATATTTGATCTCTATCCATAGAATCTGCTACATTCATATGCTCACTCTCCAAGTGTTTTTGGAGATAAGCAACACGAGCCTTGTTTGTTTCTTGGTACAATGTTCTTACACTATTCCATAGATCTTTGCTATCTTGTAGAAGTTAATATGGAGGATAATTGCATGTTTGAGAGAAAAGGTTATCAACACATGTGCTTGTGCATGTGTGCCATCCCAACGACGTTTCTCTACAATTGGTGCAAAAAACCAAGTCAAGGCGTTTATATTGGCAAACGAAAATCTGTATATATGTTTCACACAATAGGACAAAATTTCATGCATGGCCATTGTGATAGTGCATTTGGAGGTAAAAATAAGCTCAAATCAAAAGTTTCATGCCCCCGAGGTGAAGCTCTTTTGAATGTCTACGCACCCTAAGTATTCTCATCAGTTTTAATACAATGTTGAGACTACGACTAGAGGGGTGTTGATGATGCTCTACAAGAAGTGGTCCTTGATACCAATCCTTGGAGATAGATGTCTATTGAAGCACAAAAAAATCACAAAGAAGAAGAAGAAGAAGAAGAAGAAGAAGAAGCTTGGAACCCAACATAATACAAAACGTTTTACCAAGTGAAGTACAAACATAAGTGACATATAAGGGTTATAGGCACATATACAAGCCATGGGAAAACCTCAAAAGAAGGAAAAAACTACCCCTGCAACCCTAAGTTTGTTCACACCCATTTTTACTAAAATAATATCAACAACATTCATTAATTTCTTCCTTATTTGTAAATTTTCTTTTGAATATTTCGAGTTTTATAAATGTGTTTATAAATTGAAGAGGATAGTTAACAAAGTCAAATGAAGGAATATATAAATAATCCAAAAATTCCACTAATGTAAAACGATAAGTGAATCTATAGCTTTACAACCATAGATATGATGCTCTATAAGGAGAACTAGTGAAAACATATGATTATCGTGCGCACGAGTGCTTAACATGACTGTTTTTGTTTTTCTAACGATCGATATAACAATGCTATCATTTTTGTTCAGTTTGCAAACATTAAACAACGATGTTTTTATTATAGTGAAAGGTAAAAGAAATCATGGTAAAGTGATGCCACCATATCGAGGAAAGTTTTGACAATATCTTCAACAATGCTAAAATTCAACCATGCTTCAATGTTTGGAAGAGATTTTTGCGAATAGATATCCTCAACTTGTAATAGACATCCTCGATGAAAGCAAGAATATTAATGAAGCCTCTAGAACCTATGAAGAGAGTTATACATGTGGCTCTAGAACCTATGAAGAGAGTTATACATGTGGTTGTGTTGGAATCCCAGAAATGAATTTTTTTTTTAGAGAGATGAATTAGATTTTGGAGAAGTGAATTTCAGTTTCAATGGAAAAACATATATACACGCACATATATATATATATATATATATATATATATATATATATATATATATATATATATATATATATATATATATCAATTATATGTTGTCGATATGCAAAGCAAATGCAAATAAAACTCTCCATAGTATAAAAGAAGCCGTCATGTTGTCCAAGGCAAAAAAACCTTTAAGTACACTTGTGAGTCGGCAACGGTATGACCTTTTGTCTTTGTACGGGTCCACCACCTGAATGGGCATGATCTGACATATATATGTAATCGTTGTGGGCTCTTCCCGTACTATGAGAGCATGCAATGTTTGCTTCTCTTCTTAATTCATCCTCTCCACTGATTCTCTTTTACATATATACGTGCTCTCCTAATTTTGTCGCAGGGCAAGCCCGTGTGACTCCGACACAGATGGCGACTCGCGACCTTAAGAAGGCTCGACCGTGAGTTGGAGTCATTCTAAGAAGCTGGAATCTTAGCTTCTGTACGGAGCTTCCTGCCATAAGCTTCTTTTCTTAAGTGTCGACATTCGAAAAGCATGCCATTGCCAGTTCGTCATCAAGTTGAGAAGCTGGAAAGCAGGCCTGTGTCTGATGCAGCATTGGCGATGGCCCGCCTCTGATTCGTCGGCCCCGGCCCCCAAGTGCCTCGGAGAGTCGGACTGTCGAACCATTGCAGAATGAAATGTTTGCGGACGATGTCGATCTTCGCTTTGTAGTGGCGTGAGGAGTCATTAGCAAAGCTGATTTTCTGCCAGTTCATTGCCAACTCATCCCGTCAGATGGAGAGGATAGAAGGACATTATGACGTCCAGTTCTTCAGATTTATCCAGCCTTGAAGAAGAGAGAGAAAAATCTTTGGTGTGCCGCCATGGTGCAAGCGTTGCCATCAGTGCATCGAAGATTTAGCTCACTTGTTCTTCGACTGCCCCAAGTCCAGTGTTATTTGGTGTCACGTGACCCGAGTATTGAGACTCACGAACCAAATCAACTGGCAACAGGTGATGTTGGATGAGGCAGTCGGCTGCTCATCGAGGCTGTGGAATGCCATCAGAGGGGAGACCCTCTGGAAGATTTGGAGGGAGCGATGTGCTGTCAATTTTGGCCAAACTCCTAAGGAATGGTCGATTGAGAAATCCTTGTTTCTCCTAGGTAAAAGAATCTCCCGAGATAAGAGATCTCCACCGTTTAGACATCATTGTATTTATCTCCTTGAAAACAACAAGTTGAAACCCAAATGGTTCCCATGAGGGTGATGATAAATTTATCCGCCTCATTTGTAATACCCTCTAGTTTGCCATACTCCTCCCCTGCACTGTGGGATTTGGGGGGTCCCATGGACACTAATCCCCTTCACTTGTAACTATTTTTCTTTATCACAGATTACGAGCTCCATCACCTCTGTTCGGTCAATTCATATGACACTTCATATGACACACCTTGAACTTCCGTCTGATTTGATAGATATTTTTTGAAAAATAAATTGCGATTTTAAAACAGAGAAGTGCCGAGATGTACTCTTCGCACCATTAGTTGAATTAATTTGAAAGTTCAAGGAAAAATAGCATAGTTCGCATGGGCTCCATTGAATTCCACAAACTACAAGTTAGTGATCTAGCAATTGTTAAGAAATAGAGTGTCATAATCTACTATGTTTAACACATTAGAAAGGGGTGACCTTGCTCATTTTTCTCAGGCTAGAGGAGATAAGTGATCTGAAGTTGGTAACTCAAAAGCTTAATGATCTTCCAAGGAAACCAATTTTAACATCTCGCCACCTAAGTGGTGAGCGGTGTCCAATCACAAAGTGTAGGTGTCCAATCACAGAGTGTAGGTGTCTAACCAAATAAGCTAATGAACTTTGACATAGTTTGTGTCCATTTTTCAATCTCCGTTTTTGATAGGTAACACAATACGAAAGAAGTGGCAGACATTCAACCTTTGTTTGATTTGACAAAGACACCATCTGCATCACCTTAAACAACTATGTTTGCAGGTGTAGTAAGATATTTATCAACACCCTACATAATATTCTACAACCCTTTTGCAACCAATGCATGATGCATCATGTACGTCGACAATGGGTAATTAGTACCATCCAACTTATCCTCAATAACCAACATACAAAATACATCATTGCTTTCAACCATGACCAATAAATAAATACCTTGATGTAGAGAAGTGATTATATCTCAAAAAGTTGAACATAAATACCCTATCGAGTTTCACTAGACGAGATGATTATATTGGAAAATCCAAACATTTATATATGTTTGGCACAAAGGACAAATTACCTCCATAGTCAGTGCGATATTGCATTCGGAGGCCAAAATGAGCTCAAATCATAATTTTGATGAGTATGCTCAACAATATTCGTGTGATTATGAGACTCTAACCAGATGGGTGTTCAGACGCCGTAGATAAAATGGGGACCTACTTTTATACCAATTATTGGTGTTTGGCATTTGCAAAAGCACGTGGACAACACAAGGAAGAATAACAAACTTGGAGCCCAACATAGTACATATGTATTACCCTCGGCAATGCATTGCTATGCCTTGCATAGAGGATGAAATGGGAAAGGGTATCTAATGCCGACTGTGAAAGACGTTTATGGCTAAAGATGGTGGATTTTTGTCTAAGGATATGTTAAAATGATGTGAGGAAAATGGATACGCCTTGTCATAGGGTATTCCCTCAAAAGAGACGTTTCTATTACTTACCCAAATGATGAGTGAATTATAGTTCTGATATTCCCATGTATTGATGGAGCATTTTGTACCCAAAATGAGAACATTATATAAACTTTTGCATAATTATGGAGAAGAAGACTTGACGTCAATCACAAAGTCTTGTTGAACCTTATGAAAATTATGTTTATGGTAACTCTTTTGGTCTGACTGGTTCACCTTGGTCATGTTAAGTTTAATTTCATATTAGAATCGATAGGATGATTGATTGGTAGATGTCAAGGCCACCTGAAAATTATATCTATTGAAGGTGTCTTGATGGAAGCGCACATTCAATGTAGATTATTAAATGCAACATGTATATTTGGGGAAGAAAAAATAGCTTCTTGTTTTTTGTGACATTTTTGCCTTCTCAATGCTGATCATGGTGGCTCAATGATTGTGTTATAGAAATTGGATATGATGAGTACCCTCTATGTTTGTATTTGTATATGGTACCTTTTTTTATGGCTAAGGCATGACTAAGGCATTACTTTGGCATCTTTGGCACCCAAAGCTCCCTTGGTGACCATTGGCAATTGTTGGCTATGCACGAATCAATTTTAATTTATGAATGGCAATAAGGAGTTTTATATTCACCAAGGTGGGAGGATTTGAACCCACAACCTCACTCACACAAGGGAAGTGTTCTACCACTACACTATCTCTTTGTGTTATCACTCTTGTTCTATTTTCTTATATTTAACACAACTTTCATCTCTTTCTTACTTTTTCAATTCCCAAGAACAACCTTTCCTTTTACATTTTAATTCAAGCAATCTCAAAAATAGTTTATAGATATCTAACAAGAGGGTTTGTTATGTACATAATCATGGACCCTACGAACACCATGGAGGATTTTGGTGAGTCACCTCTACCGGAGGTAACACTCAAGCAACAGCTTGAGCTTCCATAGCACGAACCTCAAGGTGCTTAAAATGAGATCCGACAATGCAACGAAGTACTCTAGAAGATGCAAAGTGATGAAGATAACCTTACGAGGGTGGTCAAAGCTATTCTCTTTGCCCAATCTGATGGCACACATTCCAAGATTTGTGTTGAAAGTTACCGATATCTACGGTTTGATGGCCATAAGGATGGCCCTTTAGTTCTTTCATGGTTGTCATAATTTGATGATTTTTATACTAATGAAACATATGTTGAAAGTGAAAAAGTCAAATTTGCCACTAACTATTTAGTCCAAAAAGCTTAGCTCTGGTGGAATGTCTTGTGCCATAGTACAGATCGTCCAACAACGTGGAAGGCTTTCCAAGATAAAGTGAAGGATTCTTCTCTTCATTCTCAATATCAACTACATGTTTGACGTGCATGGGCAACCTTTACATGGAAGGAAGGTGACACCATCACTTCCTACATGGAGCAGTTCTGGGAAAATTTACTATTGGTTAGAATGCTTGAAGATGTATCGGAGGATAGCTTCACACCCTATGGCCTACAATGCTCAACGAGGCTATCTCTTTTGCCTATGATGCAGAGAAGGAATTCGAGTCCATAACCAAGTCGATATGTCTACAACAACCACGTCAACGACCACTTTTTGTTAAACCCATGTTTCCTATGAAGCATTATTTTAATGCCCCATCTTACTCTAATTTTTCTCCTCCTCCACAATCCAATTACTCAATGCCACCTATTGCTTGATCTCTCCAACCTACCAAACCACCAATCCTCCAAACTTCAGCGATGGATGTCCAACAGAAGCGACCATGTATCATCTGTTGGAATTGTGGTAAACATGGATATACAAAAATAAAGTGTTGATTGTGATCTCTTCACATGAAACCACTTGCAGCTCAATTGCATAACATGGAGGCCCATAATGAAGAAATTCCTCCTGTTTGGATAGAGGAAGCATTGGAGAAGGACTTAAGTAACTTGGGTAATGATATCGCAAGTCATTCTTTACTTTGCATGCATGGTAGTATCAATAACAAGCTGGTTTATATTTTACACAAGGATGGTAGTTCACATGATTTCATTTCACATTTATTAGTAAAAGAACTTAAATTAAAAACATTTCCTTCCTTGTATAAAGTGAAAGTTGCATTTGAAGGTAATCAATATAATGTAACATGAGAAGTGCAATATGTCCCGATTAGCATAGGCCCCTATGTAGATGCACAAAAATTTTGAATTGAAATTTTGCAATCTTATGATGTTATACTCAGTATGCCTTTTCATCATCAATATAGCCCACACATTGACTACCATACACATACCTTTAACTTTGAATTTAAAGGTCAAATCATTACATTGCCTTCACGGCATGATTTTGAGACATTTCCGTTGATTACTCATACTCAAGTAAAATGTGCATTTTGGAAAGGATTTAGTTCATGCATTGTTTTTGTCAATGTCATCAATGATTATACTCATACACTTCTTGATGCACATAAACCTTTCATAAGGATTGTTTTATGTCTGAGTATCCCTCTGAACTACCACCATCTCAAGGATCCTTTGGCCATAGCATAGACTTAGTCCCTATTAGTTCTCCTCCTCATAAATCACCTTATAGGCATGGCCCACTACATCAAAAGGAAATAGAAACTCAAGTGAAAGACTTACTCCACAAAGGACTTATAAGGTGGAGTTCTTCCCCACTTGGAGCACTAATTTTGTTAGTAGAGAAGACGAAAAAACTTATCAAATGTGCATTGATTATAGAGCCCTTAACAAGATCACAATAAAGAATAGATACCCTATTCCTCGAATAGATGATCTTTCAAATAAATTAGGAGGAGCTCGTGTCTTTAGTAAAATTGATCTAAAATCAAGCTACCATCAGATTCGTATGACACAAAATGATATTTTTACGACTCCATTTAGAACTCAAACCGGCCATTATGAATTTATGGTAATGCCCTTTGGACTTACTAATGCCCTTGCTACATTTGTAGGAATGATGAATATTTTTCTTGATTACCAAGCTTTTGTTCCTGTATTCTTCTAGGATATACTTGTTTACAGTAAGAATGATCGTGAGCACGAGAAGCATCTGAAAATAATTTTTCGTTTGCTACGAGACAACACAATTTATGCTAATCTTGAAAAGAGTTACTTCTTTCAATGTAAGCTAGAATATCTAGGACATATTATTTCAAGTGAAGGCATGCACGTGGATCCAAAAAAGATTAAAGTGATAGTAGAATGTCCTACAACACAATCAATCAATGATGATTATTCTTTTCTTGGATTGGCTAGTTTCTATATGAAGTTTGTTCCAATTTTTTTGTATTTAGTATTACCTCTTACCTTATTATTGAAAAAGAAAATAAAATTTTCATGGGGCTTACCCAAAAACTATCCTTTGAAAAACTCAAACATGCACTTTCACATGCACCTGTTTTACAGTTACCTAATTTTTCATTACTTTATTTTCAACATAGATTGTGCATAACCCAAGCTTTTAAAGATTTTTTCATCAAAGAAATGCATGAACCATCTTAGATGGGTCATTGAGGCATACAAAGCACCATTTTTTCTTGCAAATGTTTCTTCTTTTGTCCACACATGGTAAAAGATATTGCACTTTATCTTTCTCAATGCATTGTATGTCAGCATGTAAAACGTCATCATGGTAAACAATTTGGATTATTAATGCCACTCCCCATTGGGAATGAACCATGGGAACAAATCTCTATGGATTTTATCAAAGGTCTTCCTTTCACTTCATCACATAATGATATGATTTGGACAATAGTTTTTAGGTTTAGTAAATATGCATATTTCATTCGTTATAGAAAAACTTTATCTACACCTCAGGCTACAAAATTATTCATTAAATGCATTTTCCCACATCGTGGATTTCAGAAAGTAATGTTATCTAATCCTCATGTTAGATTTTGTAATCATTTTTGGGTTGCCTTATTTCAACATTTTGGTTCTAAAATAGATTTTAGCTCTGCATTTCATCCCGAAAGTAATGGCCAAAGTGAGGCTACAAATAGTACTATTCTTGATTTATTGTGTTGTTATTCATTAGATAATCCTAGTAACTAGGATGAAAAGTTGCCATTGCTTCAGTTTGCTTACAATAACACCACACACACCACTACTGGTCATGCACCTTTTGAAATTGTTTATGGTAAAAAGCTTCCCACTCCCATGTCACTCACCCAAACCGACATTTTTTATGGCTGATTCTATTGCTCAAGGTCGCATTTCTATACTTCATGATGTTCACGAGCACATTAGGAAAAGTCAAGAATGATATACACATAATACCAATACAAAATGATTAGCCAAAGAATTCAAGGAAAACGATCTTGTATGGTTGCTTATCATTAAAAGACTTCTCGAAAATATTTTGTAGCATCCTAAAATTAAACTTGCACCATGCTATTATGGACCGTTTCGCATTATACAAAAAATTAATGATAATTTATTAAGATTATATACACCATCTCATTGGAATATACATAACTCTTTTCTTATTAGTTTACTTAAACTAGTTAAAGGAACTTTACCACTCACTTCACTTCTTGATGACCTTCCTTTAATTGAAGAACAATATGAAATCTTGGTTCCTGAGAAAATAATTGATCATGATGTCACTACTACACGCACAAGTACTCAATATCATTGATATTTAGGTAAGTACAAAAATCACTCTATTGAAGAATGTCAAGGGATACAAAAAACACAATTAACACCCCATTTTGACCACTTAATTTCTACATATCATACACAAACACATGAATGTAACTCCCCCATGAAAATTTCCATGCATGTATTTATACTTGGGACATGCTTTTTTTGTTTAGTGATGGAACATGTGACTCGCCATCCATGTTTTTTTTTATCAACTACGATCAGTTGTTTTTCAACTGAGGGGCATGTTATGAATTATGGAATATGTTGAACAAGGAATTGTTTGAGTGTTAATTTATTAATTTATTAATGTATTAATGTGTTTTGGTGTTTCTGATATAGCAGTTGAAGGTTCCTGAGGGCGTGGCGGACATCAATAATCCAATTTATAATTTATATAGTTTGTAAATAAACCCACGTAGAGGGTTCTATTGTTAGAGTTAGTTAGAAAAGTAGTGGTTAGAATAAGCATCATTGTAGATAGAAATTTCTCATATTGTAAGAAAAGTTTCTACAAAAGTTACCAACTTTTACTTTCATGCATGCTTTTTGAAACCGCTCTTATTTTGAAATAATAAAAAATTCCTATAAATACATGCACTTTGTGGACTCTCGAAATAGAGTGCATAGTGCAAGATTGCACCCAATACTACATTATGTCTAGTCTCCTATCGTGTCTATTTTTCTATGTGTTTTCTACATCCATAACCTTTGTGTGCATGTGAGCAAGATCCTGATAACAAAGGCCTTATGCAGAGCTAAACCATGAGAGATTTGGTCTCTTCACCATCTTGGTCAAGACTAATCTAGTCACTTTCAAGCTCCACATACCCAGAAACATGAGAATACATCTAGTTTTCCATGTATCCATGTTGAAACCATATTTGATTTCACCATTGAGGGAGGAGAGACCTAGTCTTTCACCACCTATCGAGATTGCTGATCATGAAGAATTTGAAGTTGAGGATCTCGAGGAAGATTGGAGTACGTTGTTGATTGGAAAGGGTACAACATCAGTAATCGTACTTGGGAACCTATAGAAAAACCTTTAAAGAGCAAGAATAAAGGTTTGAGAATTTCATAAGAAAAATCCAATATAGGTGAGACCAAAGAACATGATCGCTCCTCATGGAACTAATTGCTTGAGAATGAGGTGATGTCATCGACAAAGTAAACCATCCTCAACCTCATATTCCATATGACCTTGTATATCTCATGATTGCTGTAGAGTTTGGAGAAACCAATGCTTCCATTGTGTCTGAAACCTACAAAACCCTAAGATATACTATGCACTTGCTTGATCTGATATCTAGAGGTCATGTTTTGAATTGATGACATCAACAATTTGTAACCACCATTGATGAACCACCCTTAAAAACCTATATAAGGAGGGTTGGCCACATACATACTCAATCTTGCCAATGCTAGTATTGGGAGTTCAAGGAGTCATGATCACCAAGTAAGTACTTTCAAGTTTGAGTTTGAGTTCTAGTCTTGTTGTGTGCTCTAGTCTTGTGTACTCTTGTATCTTGGACATCCTTTCGTGTCATGATGTAATCTTGTAGTAGGAGATCTTATCTTTAATTGAATCATCTGTACTTATCAATCCCAAGTTTTGAGACTTCTTGCATCATTTATATATTCTTATTATTTCCCTATGTGGGTGATATTGTAAACGAAAGTGTGAATATGAAATCTTGTCTAGTCTAGTTAGAGGCCACAATCTAGTGCTCGCCTCACATATTTTATGAGCTAATACAACCCACAACATAAAGTTCCAAAAAGCAATAATAACATCACCATTCAATAGATTATGAACTATAAACCTACCATCAATAAATTTGAAAACCAAACCCATATTTGATAATTTTTAAGCTCACAATAAATTTTTCTTTATCCCTCACACATATAGAGCACTTGTAAATGTTAAAGAACTATCGCCAATAGTAGTCAACATGATTTGACCAACTCCCATGATAGGATAATAGGAGTTGCTAGCACATGTGACATTATTCTGTGTAGGGATAAGCTCAAGTGAAGAAGAAACTACGATGTGAGGTAATACATTTGGCCACACCACCATTAAGGTACCAAATATCTAAGTCTACAGCACATATATATTGCTCATGTGAGAAGGCCCATTCTTCATTCTACATAAGATTAGCAAACTCTGTTTGAGTTGTAGAGGCCCTCTACAACAAACATTTCAATCCTTTTCCTCTTTTGCTCCTAGTTTAGAACAACTCTTTATGAAATGGTTATTTTCCTTACAATATTTACATAAATGTTTCTACTTTTCTATTTTCTTGTCATCTTTTCCTTCCTTATTCAAGTATGAAACATTAGTAGATTTTATCTTACTAGTAAAAAAGCTCCATTTACCTTTGCCCTTCTAATTAGCTAAGAAAGCTTGATTTGCAACACACATAATTGAGATGCCATGCCTAGAATAATCTTCTTACAACAAAATAGAGAATAAGTCCTCGAATGCTTGGGCATTTGGATTGCCTTTGATCATCACCCAAAGAATAGAGGCAAATCTAATATGAATATAGAAGACAATTGAGATTCTATACAAGTGAGCTATCCGGAAAGATTTCATCATCAAAACTTAATTTCTCCTTCAAATCCTTGATCTCTATCCATACAATTCCTAGTGACTAAATAACTTGATGCAGAAAATGGCTTGTATCTCAAAACATTGAACATGCATATCCTGTTGGAGCAAGTCTATGACAAGCCTAAGTCTTGGCTTGAGTCTCACAAAGTCTTAGAAGAAGCTTTAAAAACAAGACTATGTAAAGTTCACTTGTGAACTACCTCTTGTAACTTTTGAAGAGTTTACTTAATGTAAAAGTAAGAGAATCTTAAGTGGTTGAGTCCACTTGATCAAGAATGGAAAGAGGAGCCACAAATTCGTGATCTGTGGTAGGTAGAGAATCAAATCAATCATTGATTGATTGGAGAGTGATTGAGGGAAGTTAGCCTCCCAAAGTCAACTATAAATAGATGGTAGTTTTAGTCGTGGTTAGAGAGACCTATGTGAAGACCTCCAAGAGCTGAGCTTTATGCCATATCAAGGTGTGATTACAAGGCACACATATGTATCAGTAAGTCGTTGTATTGTACAAGAAATATACTTTCATTTTCATGATTATTTGGTTTCATCTTTCCATGTTCTTGTGAAGTGTACTACTCACTACCATTACTCTCAGTTTTCGCAGTCAGCTTGCAGAGATGTTTTCTCTGAGCTTGGTGCATCATTTTCAGTGATTTAACTTGGTAAAGTTAGCTCTATAAGTCTATTATATGCTCATGAATTGTCATGTCATTTGGATGTTGCAATCTTCAGTTATGTTCATTTGAAGTCAACAGGGTCTGTTCATCTTCACCTCTCTGTCAGGTACCCGACTTTTTCACTCATCTTGTCAGAGGTGTTCTCAGTGGTTACTTATCCAAATTCAATGATTTAAAGCTTGTTGGATGCAAATTACTGTCTAGTATAACCATACAAATTTTCATAATCATTGGATTTCTACATTTTGAGTTATGGTGATTTTTCTGCTCACTAGCCTATTTCTGTAGCAGCCCGTGAAAATCGGGATGATGTCATCACTTGTTAAAACTCATTCTCAGTGTGTGCTTTGTTATTTTTGATGAGATTACTCTTGAAAGTTAGCTCTTTAAGCTAAGTAGACTTCCCCAAGAGGAATTAAGCTAATTGCTGCTGTGCTCAGAGAATTATGTAAAACACTGGACAGGTGTATGAACCAAGAATAGCAAGTTTTCACCTCTGAGCTAACTCCAACTTATCTGCTTTGATCTATCTTTTTGAGAGTGATCTTCCAAGGTACGTAGGGTGTCTAATACATCCATTGGCAAGCTAAAAGGGCCCACCATCTACTCCTAGAGTTCATTTGGCTGGTGTAGATCAAGGATTTTGCAACACCTCTTCATCTTCAAACACATACTTATCCATCTCTTCACAGTGGTATCAGAGCAAGGTTGGACAACATGGCAGATGGATTTCCTTCATCAATTGACAAATTGGACAGAGGTAACAACTCAGCTTGGTCATTAAGGATGGAAGCTTATCTCCAAGGTAGAAGTTTATATGGTTATGTGGCTGGAGATGAAGTTATGCCAAGTTTCAGGAACAAAAGTCAACCAACGCAAGAAGAGCAAGAAAGATTGAGCACATGGTGCTTCAAGGATGCACTTGCAAGGTCTTATCTCCTCAACTCTATCTCATATTTTTTGTTGCCTCACATTAGAAGTTGTAAGACATCTCAGGAAGTGTGGGATGCACTTGAAGCTTTCTTTTCTTCAAGTACCAAAGCTAGGAAGCATCAACTATAGCTGGATTTCACAACTCTCAAGAAGGCTCCCAAACAAAATGTGACTGATTTTGTCACAAAGCTCAAGGACATAGCGGATCAGTTGGGAAGCATTGGAGAGGTAATAGATGAAGAGCAAATTGTAAGGCAGGTCATCAATGGCTTGAAGGCAGATGATAAGTGGGAAGCATTCACCACAGCTATGGATTTGTACATGGACATGCATGTACCTGATTTCAACACACTCATTGGACAACTACTTACTCAAGAGGCAAAGCTTATCAAAAATGGAGAAAGCTCTAAAGGTAATCAATCTTCAGCTTTATACACGGATAAAAGCACGTCTAAAGATAACAAAGGAAAGGCAAAGAAAGTGGATGATGAAGCAGGTACATATCAAGCTAACTATGCAGGTAGAGGAAGACATGGCAGAGGTAGAGGAAGAGGAGGTAGACAAGGTAGGGGGAGATCCCAAGACTCCAACTCATGTTCTATTTGTGGATTAACTAATCATACAACTGAAAATTGCTTTAGAAATTACAGGAATCAAAGAGGTAGAGGATACAATAGAGGAAGTTATGGCTACTCAAGGGGAAGGTTCAACAACTACCATGGCAACTACAACAACTACAATCATTCAAACTATCAAGGAGGCTACAAAGGAAGGAGAGACTACAATAACTACACAGAAGACTCAAACAAAGAGGATTCATTATTGATCATGAACATGGCTATGCCACAAGGTAAATCCGATGAGCATGTTTTCTACATAGATTCAGGTTGTTCAAATCATGTGGCAGGAAATGTGGCACTCCTATCAGATTTAGAAGATCCAAGGAATAAGCATGAGGTACAAACAGGAAATGATACAAAACATCCTGTGGAGAAAATAGGCAATGTCAAAGCACCTGATGGAAACATCAACCTACTCAGTAAGGTACTCTATGTCCCTACCATTACAAAGAATTTGATAAGTGTTGGGCAGATAGTAGGGAAAGGGTTGCAAGTCAGGTTCACAAAAGCAGGAGCATTTGTTGAAGATCCAAGTCAAGGATTCAGAAGAATTGCAAAAGGTGAAAAGACAGGTAGATTGTTCACATTTGAATTACAAGACACTAGAAACATTGCTCTCTTTAATTATGGTAGTCAGACACTCACAGAATTGGAAGTATGGCACAAAAGGTTAGCACATATTGGTGAAAGGTCATTAAAGCAAATCTGCAGGGACCAAAGTGTACTTGGACTTCCTAATTTGTCAAAACAACATATGATTTATAAGTGCAGTGCATGTCAATTTGGAAAGTCTCACAGGTTAACATTCATGAAGAAAGGTTATATGCATGGCGATCTCTTGGAGTGGGTTCATACAGATGTATGGGGACCTAGTAAGGAAGCTTCAATATATGGATCAAGGTATTATGTTTCCTTTATTGATGATTGCAGCAGATGGACTATCCTATTCTTTATGAAACACAAAGATGAAGTTTTTTCATGTTTCAAAAGATATTTGGCTCTTGTGGAGAATCAAACAGGTAAATCACTAAAACGGCTAAGGTCAGATGGAGGGGGAGAATATTTCTCCCATGAGTTTGATTCTTTTCTTCAAGAAAGAGGAATCAAAAGAGAGGTAACTACAAGGTACACTCCTGAGCAAAATGGAGTGGCAGAAAGGAGGAATAGGACAATTGTTGAAGCTGCAAGGTCTATGTTAAATGAAAAGCATTTACCTAATTACTTATGGGTTGAGGCTGTATCTACAGCCACTTACTTGATTAACAGGTTGCCTTCAAAATCCCTTGATGGGATGACTCCATATGAGGCTTGGAATGGAAGAAGACCAAGCTTAGATCATTGTAAACTTTTTGGATGTATTGCTTTTGCTCATGTTCCTTCACAGGTTAGAGGCAAGATGGTTCCAAAGGCAGAAATGTGTGTATTTATTGGATATGACAACAATCAAAAGGGCTACAGGTTGTACAACCCTACCAACAAAGGATTCTTGGTAAGCAGAGATGTAGTTTTTGATGAGAACAATTCATGGTATGAAGATTCATGCAGGAAGATCAATTTACCATATGATCTTGAAGAAGATTTTCCAAAGCTTGGTAGAGAACAATCAAAGATTGAAGAACAAGACACCTCAGAGGATGATGAAGGATCTCACATGGAAAAGATCAAAGCATGGAAGTCTAAAGGTAAAGCAAAATTGCAGGAACTTGGACATGAAGCAGAATCATCACATCATGGCCTAAGAAGATCTATGAGGGAAAAGAAAAAACCAGAAAGGTATGGGTTTGACACCTCATTAGTAACTAAACATTCTATCTACATAGCACAGGACATAAACCAAGAGGAGCCATCATCATTTGAAGAGACCAAAGCAAAAACAGAATGGAAGCATGCAATGAAGGAAGAGTTGAAGCACTTGAGGAAAACAACACTTGGGATTTGGTGCCCAAGACTTCATCCATGAAGGTAATAGGCTCAAGATGGGTCTATAAACTCAAGAAGAATTCTGATGGTTCAATTAACAAGTATAAGGCAAGGCTTGTGGCAAAAGGCTTTGCACAAACTCAGGGAATTGATTATGAGGAGACTTTCTCTCCTGTGGCAAAGATGCCTACTATTAGGGTTTTGCTTAGTATTGCCTCTTCCAAGAATTGGAAGATACTTCAACTAGATGTAAAGAATGCATTCTTGAATGGTTGGATAACAGAAGAGGTATATATGGCACAACCACCTGGTTTTGAGAATCAAGTTTATCCTGATTATGTGTGTAAACTTAACAAAGCATTGTATGGTCTCAAGCAAGCTCCAAGAGCTTGGAATTTCAGGCTTGTTTCATTCTTGCAGGACAAAGGCTTTCAACCAAGCAAGGCAGATCCTTCACTCTTTATTAAAAAGAGTAATTCTGAGGTCATCTATCTATGTGTATATGTAGATGATATTATATTGACAGGAAATGATGCAGATGGTATGAAGAAGATCAAAGATCATATGAGAGAAGAGTTCAAGATAAGTGATTTGGGTTCACTTACCTACTTCCTAGGTTTGGAAGTTGTCTACAAAGATCATGGTTTGTTTCTCACTCAAAGGAAGTACATTAAGGACATGTAAGATTGCAGGTACTCCAATGGAGGTCAATCACAAATTGAGCTCACATGAAGGTGAACTCATAGAGGACATCACATCATATCAAAGTCTAGTGGGTAGTCTCAACTATGCCACATTGACAAGAGTAGATATATGTTACAGTGTGAGTGTGCTAAGCCAATTTATGCACACACCAAGGAAACCACATATGGATGCTGCCAAAAGGATTCTCAAGTATCTCAAAGGAACCATAAATGAAGGACTTTATTATCCTTATGTATCTGATTTAGATTTGAAGCTATTTTTTGATGCAGATTGGGCTCGCTCCAAGGAAGATAGAAGGAGCACTTCATGTTATCTTACCTTTGCAGGTTCAAAGCTTATTTCATGGTCATCCAAGAAGCAACCCACAGTTGCTCTCTCTTCTACTGAAGCTGGATATAGAGGTCTTGCCATAGCTACACAAGAAGCTATGTGGATGAAGACATTGTTCAAAGATCTTGGATTGGAGTTTGGAACTCCAACTATTTTTTGTGACAATATGAGTTCTATTCATTTGGCTGCTAATCCTATTTTTCATGCAAGGACTAAACATATTGAAGTTCATTATCACTATGTACGAGAGAAGGTTCTAAGCAAAGAGATTCAAATATCATATGTGTCCACTCATCAACAATGTGCAGATATTCTAACCAAAGCATTGGATGGTACAAAGCTTTGCAAATTCAAGGCTATGATAGGTTTGCAGGTAATCTTGGAAGATTGAAGACCTCAAGCATACTTGGCTTGAGGGGGAGCTGTTGGAGCAAGTCTATGACAAGCCTAAGTATTGGCTTGAGTCTCACAAAGTCTTAGAAGAAGCTTTAAAAACAAGACTATGTAAAGTTCACTTGTGAACTACCTCTTGTAACTTTTGAAGAGTTTACTTAATGTAAAAGTAAGAGAATCTTAAGTGGTTGAGTCCACTTGATCAAGAATGGAAAGAGGAGCCATGAATTCGTGATTTGTGGTAGGTAGAGAATCAAATCAATCATTGATTGATTGGAGAGTGATTGAGGGAAGTTAGCCTCCCAAACTCAACTATAAATAGATGGCAGTTTTAGTCGTGGTTAGAGAGACCTATGTGAAGACCTCCAAGAGCTGAGCTTTATGCCATATCAAGGTGTGATTACAAGGCACACATATGTATCAGTAAGTCATTGTATTGTACAAGAAATATACTTTCATTTTCATGATTATTTGGTTTCATCTTTCCATGTTCTTGTGAAGTGTACTACTCACTACCATTACTCTCAGTTTCCTCAGTCAGCTTGCAGAGATATTTTCTCTGAGCTTGGTGCATCCTTTTCAGTGATTTAACTTGGTAACGTTAGCTCTATAAGTCTACTATATGCTCATAAATTTGCATGTCATTTGGATGTTGCAATCTTCAGTTATGTTCATTTGAAGTCAACAGGGTCTGTTCATCTTCACCTCTCTGTCAGGTACCCGACTTTTTCACTCATCTTGTCAGAGGTGTTTCTCAGTGGTTACTTATCCAAATTCAGTGATTTAAAGCTTGTTGGATTCCGCTTACTGTCTAGTATAACCATACAAATGTTCATAATCATTGGATTTCTACATTTTGAGTTATGGTGATTTTTCTGCTCACTGGTCTATTTCTGTAGTAGCCTGTGAAAATCGGGATGATGTCATCACTTGTTAAAACTCATTCTCAGTGTGTGCTTTGTTATTTTTGATGAGATTACTCTTGAAAGTTAGATCTTTAAGCTAACTAGACTTCCCCAAGAGGAATTAAGCTAATTGCTGCTGTGCTCAGAGAATTATGTAAAACACTGGACAGGTGTATGAACCAAGAATAGCAAGTTTTCACCTCTGAGCTAACTCCAACTTATCTGTTTTGATCTATCTTTTTGAGAGTGATCTTCCAAGGTACATAGGGTGTCTAATACATCCATTGGCAAGCTAAAAGGGCCCACCATCTACTCCTGGAGTTCATTTGGCTGGTGTAGATCAAGGATTTTGCAACACCTCCTGATCTTCAAACACATACTTATCCATCTCTTCAAATATCCTACTAAGCTTTGCTAGACCTAAAGAAAACTTCAAGGTGCTTGTATTGGCAAACCAAAACCTCTACATATGTTTCACACAATAGGAAAAAATTTCATGCATAGCCATTGTGATAGTGAATTTGGAGGTCAAAACAAGCTCAAATCAAAATTTTGATGCGAAGCTTTTTTGAATGTCTACACACCTCGAGCATGCTCACCAATTTTCAAACAAATTTTGAGACTATGACTAGACGTGTGTTGATGATGCCCTAAAGGAAGTGGTGATCTTCCTTGATACCAATCCTTGGAGATAGATGTCTATAGAAGCACAAAAAATCACAAAGAAGAAGAAGAAGAAGATGAAGCTTGAAACACAACATAATACAAAATGTATTACCATTTGAAGTACAAACATAAGTGACATATAAGGGTTATAGGCACATATACAAGCCATGGGGAAAACCTCGTAAAGAAGGAAAAAACTGCCCCTGCAATCCTAAGTTTGTTCACATACATTTTTACTAAAATATGAAAGAATATAGAAATATATCAAAAATTCCACTAATGTAAAACGATAAGTGAATCTATAGCCTTAAAACCATAGACATGATGCTCTATAATCCGAATTGCATAGATATAAGCTTCACAAGCTAAATTACGATTGATTTTCTATATGTACTAAAACTAAAATGGTCTAAAAGTGACGTAGTGTGATAGAGAGAGTAGAACTGAGGGAGAGAGAGAGAGAGACAGTAAGAAAGAGAAAAAGATGCAGAAGACAAAGACTTACCTTCAAGTCTGTTGTGCATGCACCCTCGTAAACACATTCAAGAAATGGTGCGCACAATATGCAACGTTTCTCTTATTAAAATTTTTCCATTGCATTGATATGCGTATTGATATGCCTATTGATATATACATCAAGAATTATTTTCTTTCTATTGGTACGCATGCGGGTATGTGCATGGCTATATATACATACACACACACATATATATATATATATATATATATATATATATATATATATATATATATATATATATATATATATATATATATATATATATATATATATATATTGAAATTGACAAATAAAAAGCAAAAGAAATAAGAAAATGAAAAAAATGCAATGATAAGTGTATCGGTATACCCCTCACTATACGCATCCATATAAAGAATTTTTAATTTAAAAAGGCATGTAAGGCATGTACTGGTGAAAACTTATGATGATCGTGCGCACGAGTGCTTAACATTGCTGATTTTCTTTTCTAACGATCGATATAACAATGCTATCATTTTTGTTCAGTTTGCAAGCATAAAACAACGATGTTTTTATTGTAGTGAAAGGTAAAAGAGATCATGGTAAAATGATGCCACCCATATTGAGGAAAGTTTTGACAATATCTTCAACAATCCTAAAATTCAACCATGTTCTAATGTTTGGAAGAGATTTTTGCGAATAGACATGCTCAACTTGTAATAGACGTCCTAGATGAAAGCAAGAATATTAATGAAGCCTCTAGAGCCTATGAAGAGAGTTATACATGTGGTTGTGTTGGAATCCGAGAAATGAATTTCTTCTTTAGAGAGATGAATTAGATTTTAGAGAACTGAACTTCATTTTCAATGGAAAAACATATATACACGCACATACACACACACACACACATATATATATATATATATATATATATATATATATATATATATATATATATATATATATATATATATATATATATATATATATATATATATATATCAATTATACGTTGACGATATGCAAAGCAAATGCAAATAAAACTCTCCATAGTATAAAAGAAGCTGTCATGTTGTCCAAGACAAAAAAACCCTTAAGTAGACTTGTGAGTCGGCAACGGTATAGACCTTTTGTCTTTGTAAGAGTCCACCGGAATGGACATGATCTGACATATATATGTAATCGTTGGGGGCTCTTCCCGTACTATGAGCGTATGCAGTGTCTGCTTCTCTTCCTAATTCGTGCTCTCCATTGATTCTCTTTTGCATATATGTATTACGCGCTCTTCAAATTTTGTCGCAGGGCAAGCCCGTGTGACTGCGACACAGATGGCGAGCTTAAGAAGGCTCGACCGTGAATTGGAGTCATTCTAAGAAGCTGGAATCTTAGCTTCTGTACGGAGCTTCCTGCCAGAAGCTTCTTTTCTTAAGTGTCGACATTCGAAGAGCATGCCATTGCCAATTCGTCATCAAGTTGAGAAGATGGAAAGCAGGATTGGCGATGGCCCGCCTCTGATTCGTCGGCCCCAAGTGCCTCGGAGAGTCGGACTGTCGGACCCATTGCAGAATGAAATGTTTGAGGACGATGTCGATCTTCGCTTTGTGGTGGCGTGAGGCGTCATTAGCAAAAGCTGATTTTCTGCCAGTTCATTGCCAACTCATGCCGTCAGATGGAGAGGATAGAAGGACATTATGACGTCAAGTGCTTCAGATTTATCCAGGCCTTGAAGAAAAGGAGAGAGAGAGATCCTGAAAATTGAAGGCGGCCTCTCTGTAGAAGTGGTAACAAGACAAGTGCATCAACCCCGATTTTATCTGCTTAAAAGAGATTAAAATCGATGCAGAGGATCTCTAGAAATAGCTTAAATGCATTTCTCCGAACCACCTTTGGTTTTCCACTTCGCACCCTAGGGGGCAGGGGGCAGTACGATTGGGATTAGTCACTCCTGGTCCGGTAGATTGACCGACTTGTGAAGATTGGAATCATCGTTGGATTGCTGCCTCTATCAGGTTCCCTATTCAGTTCACTGTGGTCTCAATTTATGCCCTTATGGAGAGGCTGATAGAATCGATACATGGGCTTCCCTTGTCTCCCTCTCACACAATGTTTTGATTTGTGGGGACTTCAACATGGTTGAGTTTCCTGAGGACCGATGGAATAACAAGGGGAAAATTATTGATAGTCGGGAGAAAGAGATATGGGATATAATCAAGCTCCATCTCAACCTGGTTGAAGTGAAAGACATGAAGGGGTTCTCCTGGTCTAATCTCCAATCGGGGGACTCTCTCACGAAAGCAAGACTTGATAGATGTTACATCGACCAAAACACAAGGACTTGACTATCTCGGATCACTATCCGATTACTCTTTCCTTCAAACCGATACCCTCGCTCCAGAAAGCTCCTTGGTTTCATGCTTGTCAGATGTCATTTTCCCTCCCCTCTATACACCAAGAAATTTCTGCAGTGTGGGCGGGGGACTTTGCCTACTGTAATGAGCCGGCTAAATGCTAGAGAAGCACGGTGAAAAGGACTCGATAAATTCTGATTAGGACTCATAAGGCTATAAGAGATATCCACGAAAAAAGAAGAGACATGGTGTACCAGAGGCGCTCACAGCTTGAAGAAGAAGTGAATAAAGGTAACTTGCACTGCCAACAAGGGCTTCTAAAAATCTGGGGAAGACTAAGACTCGAGGAAGAGGTTCAAAGGAAAAATCTACAAATATTCTTTAAAGATTGGTGGGCGAGGAAGGCTGATAAACCATTGAAAGAGATGTGTAACATCCTCAAAAGGAAACAAGCTAAGGAATCCATGCTCTTCTTGGTCGATAACAATGGGATCGAATATAGCACGGAAGTTGAGAACAGATCTATCATCGTCGAGCACTTTACCCATCTTCCCAAGGTCTCGACTCCTCTTTCCGTGCTCAGGCATGACTCCATGGCAACCATCTCAAGGGTTGCTCAATCTAGAAACCCACAGAACATGAATTCCCTACTGGATGCTAACATTTTTGAGAATGAAATTATCAAGGTTATTGATGCTCTTCCCAATGGAAAAAGTTCGGGTCCTGATGGCCTCACCAATGAGTTTTTCAAGTCCTTTAAGCACGTGGTGGCCACCCTGCTATGCCTCGTGTGGCAAGAGGCTCTCTCCTTTGGTGCCCTCCCTGAGTGTCTTAATAATGGTGTCATCAAGTTAATTCACAAAAGGGGTGACAAGAAAAAAATTGAATACTGGCAGCCAATTACAATGCTTCAAATTGGATACAAGATAATCGCCAAAGTTATCGCCAACAGAATCTCTTGTCATTTAAAGTCATGGTTTTGTGAGGTCCAGAAAAGTTTTATCAAAGGTAGATCTATACTTGAAGCAATTGTTGATATTTGAGAAGGCCTTGCATTTGCTGAGGAGTCTGCACAAGATCTGATATTCATTAAGATCGACTTTGACAAAGCGTATGACAGATTGGAATGGGACTTTATTCTTCAATCACTAAAAGACCTTGGATGAAGCCAAAAGTTCACGAAGATGGTTTCCACTCTACTTGGAAATTCTTCAATAAGAATAAATATCAATTGTAAGCTCTCTGAGCCCATACGTTTAAAAAGATCTATCAGGCAAGGCTGCCCACTGGCTCCACTACTCTTCGACTTCGACATCTCAATGGAACAACTGTTGGAAGTGAGGTAGGCCCTTAGGCTCATGTCACAGGTCCATGGTTCCATAGTTCCAGTCATGTACAACATTAATTCCAGCAATCTTCCATATTGACAAAACATGAACATACCACAACTTAATCATACAAATGATGAGATAAAGATAGAGAAAGAATAGACATCATGTGTAAGGTGTTACGTAAGCCAGCGCTTACTCATAGTATCATATATACCAATGTTCAATGTACAATGTGGGAGCATATCTCTCAACCACTCTATGTGATGAGAAATGGATAAATGAGTGAATGTACAATGTAACAAACATATTTAGATGTGTGGGCAGTAATCTGAATATACATGAGATGTGTGACCTTATAGGTTATAGAAGAGTGAATATGAGTGACTGAAAGAGGACGGATCAGTGTGAACGGAAATCCTCAAACTCATGTGAACACACCTTCTTAAACACCTCATAAAATATGCATAAAGCATATAAGTACTGATTCTCTTGTACCTATGCCAAATAGGACTCCTCTTGATATGAACGCCACGACCTCCATAAACTTCAAGTAGTACCTGTGTGCATAAAGAGAATATGTACCTGAATACTTTAACATAAGATATGAATCTTATGTTAAACTCTATCTAATGTCTTTGAAGTAGCCAGATATCTTCTTGTAGAAGACAATCTTCAACCTAATATCTTCTTGTAGAAGATGATCTTCAAATACGCCATGTAGATGGTCCCATCCAATGTCTTTGAAGTAGCCAGACAGCTTCTTGTAGAAGACAATCTTCAACCTAATATCTTCCTGTAGAAGAAAATCTTCAAATACATCATGTAGATGGGCAATCCTCACCATCAAGCTGCTAATGACCAAGTCTTCTTGCCATGAACAAGAGATACCCTCCTCTCCATGAGGTAGAGTGTGAGCACACTCTTCATCTTCTCCAATAAGAAGAATCGCCAAGAAGAACTCCATAGCTGCTCCTCAACATGCTTCAAGTTAGCACCATGGCTGCCCCATGTGCTAGAAGAAACACCACCTCTATTGAGGTCCAAGCTCCAAAGCTTGTGTTGATCCTAGGTGAAGGATGAATAGAAGTGACCCCAAGCACTTCTTATATAGTTTTGTTGATCTTGAAAAACTCCCCTTCAAAAGCATACGTTCGCATAAAGCAAAACAAAAGAAATACGATCTTGATCGCTAAAAGACAAAACGCCATATACGCGTAGTCGTACGTCCGCTGTCATCTTTGGATAAAGCTTTTGCATATCTCGAAAATAGCGAACGCCCTGCGTGGTGCTCATGGGACTTGAACCCTCGTGGGCACTTTGGAAGGCCGTTGATCTAGCCACGCACCCAACTCGATTTCCTTGTATAAATATATAGACGATGATCTACAGATGCTGTAGCGCTATCAGGTTTCAATAGGGGTGGAGAGTGCTATAAGCATAGCTACTCATGTATATACTTGTGAGCAATCCTGAGCAATAGGATATTGTTTTCCAACAACAACGGTGGAACTGGGTGCTATCCAAACTGGATAGCAGACTAAATCATTGGAAAGGTATGCAAGTTAACTTGGCAGGGCGTGCAATGGTTGTTAACACATTTATGCTTTCTATGACTATTTACTTTATCTCATGTTGGAGACCTAAGGAGAAAGAGCTGGCCAAAGTGGAAAGAATATGTAGAAACTTCTTATGGACAAGGGAGCCCAATAGGAGGGGGAATTCCCAAAATCAAATGGGAAACATGCATTAGCTCAAAAGACTCAGGGGCTTGGGTACTTTGGATATTGCTAGACTGACTGACAAGTTGGAGGCAAAATGGTTTATCAATGCTTGGAGCAATAGTGAGTCCTCTTGGGCTAAATTAATCTTCAAAAACATGAAAGACCTTACCTTAGTCAGCCATCTTGGTTGGAAGGACATAGGAATCCTCACGCTTTTGTTCTCCCCCCACCCGCTAGCCCCGAAAGGCTCTAGCTTCGTGCGTTCCTTATGAAAGAGTTGGAACAAGGCCAAACAATTCATCAAAATCAGTGATGAGTGGAAGTGGGTGGCCGGGATAAGACAAAATGACTCTATCTGGTTCCGGATCAACGGCATTAGGGGGTGGAGTCATGGAACCTTGAAATTGCTAAGCGGTTATGGAACAAGGGGTTCAAGCAGTGGAAACGGCTCTGGAAACAAGAGACCGGCCAGTGGATCAGGTTCGAAGACTTAGATCCAAGACATAGAGTTACCCTCGAGGAATGGACTCTTCTTCAAGGCAGATGTTTAGTGTGGGACCGCTCAATTACCCACCTTCTCTACAGACAGGATCTTCCTTGCCTAGAGGGCATCAAATGGAGCAATGGTAAGAAACTATCCAAAATCCCCAACTTCAAAGAGAACTTAGATGTTCATCACACCCTCAACAAGATGTGGTGCGTTTCTTCGACCAAACTTTCATGGGAACTGAAGTTCATGTCTATTTGCCACCCCCTAATTGAGATCAAAAAGTCCATTCTCATGTGGCAGATCTTGCATAAGGGTATATGGTCCAATGCAAGGGCTAACAAAATTTATGGGGTTTCACCTTGGTGCAAGAGGTGCCATCGATGCTTTGGTTCACCTTTTCTTCAATTGCCCCAAGTCCGGTGTTATCTAGCATCACGTGACGCCGGCTTTGAGACTCATGAACCAAATCAATTGGCAACAGGCGCTGTTGGGGGAGGCGGTTGGCTGCTCATCAAGGTTGTGGAATGCCATCAGGGGTAAGACTCTTTGGAAGATTTGGGGGGAGCGATGTGCTGTCAATTTTGGCCAAAGTCCAAAGGAATGGTCGATTGAGAAATCCTTGTTTCTTCTAGGAAAAAGAATCTCCAGTGATAAAAGATCCCCACCGTTTAGGCACCATCCTATTTATGTCCTCCAAGATAACAAGGTGAAACCCAAATGGGTCCCGCATGAGGGAGATGATAGATTTATCCACCTCATTTGTAGTGCCCTATAGCTCATCGAACTTATCCCCTACATTGTGGGATTTGGGGGGTCTCATGGGCACTAGACCCATTCACTTGTAACTTTTCTCTTTTATTCTAATTAAAGTATGGGAGAATAGGCCAAAGCTGAACTTCCTTTTATTGAAAAAAAAAAAACAGGTATCTCTACATTTCTAGCGAACGCAAAACTTCAACTCACAGATTACGAGCTCCGTGACCTCTGTTCGGTCAATTCATATGACACACCTTGAACTTCCGTCTGATACATTTTTTGAAAAATAAATTGCCCTTTAAAAGAGAAGTCCCGAGATGTACTCTTCGCACCATTAGTTGAATTAATTTGAAAGTACAAGGAAAAATAGCATAGTTCGGATGGGTTCCATTGAATTCCACAAAGTACAAGTTAATGATCTAGCAATTGTTAAGAAATAGAGTGTCATAATCTACTAAGTTTAACATTAGAAAGGCGTGATCTTGCTCATTTTGTTAAGGCTAGACGAGATAATTGATTTGAAGTTGGTAATCCAAAAGCCTAATGATCTTCCAAGGAAACTAATTTTAACATCTCGCCACCTAATTGGTGAGCGGTGCCCAATCAGAAAGTGTAGGAGTTTAACCCCTATCCTTGAAAGGTTAAGGCTCTAACCAAATAAGCTAATGCACTTTGACATAGTTTGTCTCCATTCTCCAATCTCTAGTTTTGATAGGTAGTACAATACGAAAGAAGTGGCAAACATTCAACCTTTGTTTGATTTGACAAAGACACCATCTCCATCACCTTTAACAACTATGTTTGGAGGTGCAGTAGGATGTTTATCAACACCCTACATAATATTCTACAACCCTTTTGCAACCAATGCATGATGCATCATGTATCTCGAGAATGGGTAATTAGTACCATCCAACGTATCCTCAATAACCAACATATAAAATACATCATTGCTTTTAACCATGACCAATGAATAAATACCTTGATGTATAGAAGTGACTATATCTCAAAAAGTTGGACATAAATACCCTATCAAGTTTCCCTATATCTATAATAGACTTCGAGATGATTGTATTGGCAAATCCAAACATTTATATATCTTTGGCACAAAGGAGAAATTAATTGTGATACTACATTCTGAGGCCAAAATGAACTCAAATCATGATTTTGATGAGTATGCTCAACAATATTCGTGTAATTATGAGACTCTAACCAGATGGGTGTTCAGATGCCATAGACATAGTACATAATGTATTACCAAGTGAATATATACAGATAAGAGTCCCATTAGGGTTATACTTGTGTATACAAACCATGGGAAAAGAACTCATAAAAAGGGGCAAAAGTGCCCCGACAGTTCTAAGTGTATTTACACACATCGATACTCAAATATATCAATAGGTTCCCCAATAAATAATGCTTCGTGCTCATACTCATATTCATCAGTTACAAAGTTGGTTTCTTTAAAAAGTTTCGTTTCCTTGGACCATTTGGAAAATATTGTGATAATGAATTTATTTGGGAATATTAAATTAAAATTTAAGAACCTTCTGTGTTATATATATATATATATATATATATATATATATATATATATATATATATATATATATATATATATATAGAGAGAGAGAGAGAGAGAGAGAGAGAGACTATATATATATATATATATATATATATATATATATATATATATATATATATATATATATATATATATAGAGAGAGAGAGAGAGAGAGAGAGAGAATATATATTGGAAATGAAAGTTAACATCTTCTCTTCATAACACTTTTTGAAAACGAACATCAAAATTAAACTCAATTTTCTTACAAAAAGTTTTTGAAAAGATAATAGCCTTAAGTGATTATAAAAAAAATAGTTTAATTCTCAATGACTATTTTGTCAAAATATGAACCTGTACTGTGTTTTCTAGAATTGGTAAAAATGAATATACTATGATATAAAATCGATAGGAAGGGGGTCGTACATGCGTTCCTTATGAAACTTCTAAACTGTCCCCGTGTGTTTGTTTTTCTACATTTTAGGAAATCCAATCTCACGAGATGAAGGATCTCAAGGTATGGGAGATTTCCTGACGCTTTGTTGTAGAGATGATTGTACAAACATTAGTTTTTATGAAAAAAAAAAACTGATATGTTTTTACACTAGTTTGTTCTAAGTTGTATGACAGTACATAAATACATAGCGCATACATAGTTCATCGAGTACACACATACATAGTGCATCCTACGTAACTATAAATATACATATGTATATATGTACATACATACGCACGTACAGAAATACATAGTACATACATATATATAATACACATAGTGTCTTATATACATACAAACATACATAGATACAGGTTTATATATATATATATATATATATATATATATATATATATATATATATATATATATATATATATATATATATATATATATATGTGTGTGTGTGTGTGTGTGTATGTTCGTTTATTTAAATCATATCATTATATATATTCGGCGATGCATTGCTATGCCTTGCATAGAGGATGAAATGGAAAAGAGGGAACTATGGACTTCGGCACGATTTTTTCATAAAAAGGGTATCTGATGCCGACTGTGAAAGAAGCTTATGGCTAAAGATGGTGGAGTTGTCTAAGGATATAATAAAATGATGTGAGGAAAATGGATACGCTTTCTGTGAGGAAAATGGATACGCTTTTTGTGAAGAGATGGAAATGTAGTTGATGAACATGAAGTGGTGCTGCAAAAACTTTGCACTACACCAGCCAAATGAAGTCCAGAGATGTGTTGTGGGCCCTTTTATCTTGTTACGGGATGTACTAGAAACCCTATGTACCTTGGAAGATCACTCTCAAATGTTGAATCAAAACAGATAAGTTGGAGTAGATTCACGAGCCAAAAAGTTGCTATTTATGTTCATACACCTGTCCAAAGTTTTGAACAATTCTCTCGCCACAACAACAATTAACTTAATTCCTTTTGACAAACTCTTGTACAACACTTAGTAAGCTAACAATCATGAGTGATCTGATTAAAAAAGATGAACTACACAAGCATAAACAAACTTAGCAAGTCATAGGATGACCTCGATTTTCTCAGGCTGCAATAGTACTTAGACTTGTGAGCAGTAAAATGCACATATCTCCAGCTTCAAGAATCAAATGATTATGAAATTTTGTAGGCATATAATAGACTATATACTGAATCTAAAAAGGTTTAAACCAAAGAAAATGGTGAAGTACACACTGAGAAACAGCTCTGACAAAGTGACTATTTTGAGAGAGTGCTGCGAGAGAAGAAGAAAACCAAGTGATATAGTATCCAATTGTAATGCAAATTGGTGATCATATAGTAGACTTAAAGAGCTAACATTTCCAAGTTAAATCATTGAAAAGGATTCAACAAGCTCAGCAAAATCATCTCTGCAATCTGACTGCGAAAACTGACAGATATGGCAATAAACAGTACACTTCACAAGAACATGAAGATATGAACTCAAATGGTCATGAATATGAAAGTATATTGATTTTACAATACAATGGACTTACTGACACATATGTGTGCCTTGAAACCACACCTTGATATGGCATAAAGCTCAGATCTTTGAGGTCTTCACTTAACCATGACTAAAACTGCCATCTATTTATAGTTGATTTTGGGAGCCTAACTTCCCTCAATCACTCTTCAATCTATTAGTGATTGATTTGATTCTCTACCTACCATCAATCATGAATTCTTGGCTTCTCTTTCCTCTTTTTAAGATGCTTTCACTTTTACATCAAGTAAAACTTCAAAAAGTTACAAGAGGTAGTTCACAAGTGAATTTTACATTGTCTTCATTTTAAGGCTTCTTCTATGACTTTGTGGGACTCAAGCCAATAATTAGGCTTGTCATAGACTTGTTCCAATAGCTCCCCCTCAAGCCAAGTATGATTGAGGTCTTCAATCCTCCAAGGTTACCTACAAACCTATCATAGCCTTGAATTTGCAAAGCTTTGTACCATCCAATGCTTTGGTTAGAATATCTGCACATTGTTGATGAGTGGACACATATGACATTTGAATCTCCTTGCTCACAATCTTCTCTCTTACATAGTGATAATGAACTTCAATATCTTTAGTCCTTGCATGAAAAATTGGATTAGCACCTAAGTGAATAGAGCTCATATTGTCACCAAATATAGTTGGAGTGCCAAATTCCAATCCAATATCTGTGAATAGTGTCTTCATCCACATAGCTTCTAGAGTAGCTATGGCAAGACCTCTGTATTCATCTTCAGTAGAAGACAGAGCAATTGTGGGTTTGTTCTTGGATGACCATGAAACAATTTTTGAACCTGCAAAGGTAAGATAACCTAAGGTGCTCCTTCTATCTTCCTTGGAGCTAGCCCAATCTACATCAGAGAACAATTTCAAACTTAAATGAGATACATAAGGGTAATATAACCGCTCATTCATGGTCCCTTTGAGATATCTGAGTATCCTCTTTGCAGCCTCCATGTGAGGTTTCTAGGGTGTGTGCATAAATTGACTTAGCACACTCATGCTATAACATATATCAACCCTTGTCAATGCGGCATAGTTCAAACCACCCACAAGGCTTTGATAACATGTCACATCTTCTATGAGTTCACCTTCATGTGAGCTCAATTTATGATTAACCTCCATTGGAGTACATGCAATCCTACAATCTTGCATCTTGAATTTTCCCAACATGTCTTTAATTTACTTTCTTTGAGTAAGAAACAAACCATGATCTTTGTAGAAAACTTCCAATCCTAGGAAGTAGGTAAATGAACCCAAATCACTTATCTTGAACTCTTCTCTCATCTGTTCTTTGATTCTCTTCATGCCATCTGTATCATTTCCTGTAAGTATAATATCATCTACATGCACACACAAATAGATGACTTCAGAATTACTCCTTTTTATGAATAGTGATGGATCTACCTTGCTAGGTTGAAATCCTTTGTCCTGCAAGAATGACACAAGCATGTAATTCCAAGCCCTTGGGGCTTGTTTGAGTCCATATAAAGCTTTGTTAAGTTTACACACATAATCAGGATACATGTGATTCTCAAAAGTAGGTGGTTGTGCCATATATACCTCTTCTGTTATCCATCCATTAAGAAATCCATTTTTTACATCCAATTGAACTATGTTCCAATTCTTGGAAGAGAAAATACTAAGAAAAACCCTAATAGTAGGCATATTTGCCACAAGAGAGAAGGTACTCTCATAATCAATTCCCTGAGTTTGTAAAAAGCCTTTTGGCACCTTGCCTTATACCTGTTAATAAATCCATTTGAGTTCTTCTTCAACTTGTAAATCCACCTTGAGCCTATCACTTTCATTGATGGAGACTTGGGAACCAACTCCCAAGTGTTATTCTCCTCAAGAGATTCAATTTCCTCTTCCATTGCATGCCTCCATTCTGATTTCTTCTTTGCTTCCTCAAACGTTGAAGGTTCCTCTTGATTTATGTCCTGTGCTAGATAGATTGAATGTTTAGTGACTAGAGAAGTATCAAACCCATACCTTTTTGGCTTTCTTTTCTCCCTCATGGACCTTCTTAGGCCATGATGTGATGATTCTGCCTCGTGTCCAAGTTCTTGTATTCTTTGCTTTACCTTTAGACTTCCACATTTTGATTTTTTCATATTGAGTTGCTTCATCATCTTCTGAGGTATCCTGCTCTTCAACTTTAAAAGAACTATCCTTAACAAGTTTTGGAGGATCTTCTTCAAGATCATAAGGTAGTTTGACCTTTCTACATGAATCTTCATACCAAGAACTATTCTCATCGAATACTACATCTCTACTCACCAAGAATCCTTTGGTTGTTGGGTTGTATAATATGTAGCCCTTTTGATTGTTGTCATATTCCATGAAGACACACCTTTCTACTTTGGGATACATCTTGCCTCTAACCTGTGAAGGAACATGAGCAAAAGCAACACATCCAAAAATCTTACAATGATCCAAGCTTGGTCTTCTTCCATTCCAAACCTCATATGGTGTCATGCCATCAAGTGATTTTGAAGGTAACATGTTAAGCAAATAAGTGGTTGTGGATACAGCCTCAGCCCATAAGTAATTAGGTAAGTACTTTTCATTTAGCATAGACCTTGCAGCTTCAACAATTGTCCTATTCCTTCTTTCTGCCACCCCATTTTGATCAGGAGTGTACCTTGTAGTGATTTATCTTTTGATTCCTCTTTCTTGAAGAAAGGAGTCAAATTCATGGGGGAAGTATTCTCCCCCTCCATCTGACCCTAGCCTTTTTAGTGTTTTACCTGTTTGATTCTCTAGAAGAGCCAAATATCTTTTGAAGCATGAGGAGACTTCATCTTTGTGTTTCATAAAGTATAATATAGTCCACCTATTGCAATCATCAATGAAGGAGACATAATACCTTGATCCAGATATAGAAGCATCCTTGCTAGGTCCCCATACATCTGTATGAACCAGCTCCAAGAGATCTCCATGTATATCCTTTCTTCATGAATGGTAACCTATGAGACTTTCCAGATTGACATGCAGTACCCTTATAAATCATGTGTTGTTTTGACAAGTTAGGGAGTCCATGTACACTTTGGTCCCTGCAAATTTGCTTTAATGATCTTTCACCAATATGTGCTAACCTTTTGTGCCATACTTCCAATTTTGTGAGTGTTTGACTACCATAATTAAAGAGAGCAATGTTTCTAGTGTCTTGTAATTCAAATGTGAACAATCTACCTATCTTTTCACCTTTTGAAATTCTTCTGAATCCTTGACTTCGTTGGATCTTCAACAAATGCTCCTTCTTTTGTGAACCTAACTTGCAACCCTTTCTCTACTATCTGCCCAACACTTATCAAATTCTTTGTAATGGTAGGGACATAGAGTACCTTACTGAGTAAGTTGATGTTTCCATTAGGTGCTTTGACATTTCCTATTTTCTCCACAAGGTGTCTTGTATCATCTCCTGTTTGTACCTCATGCTTGTTCCTTGGATCTTCTAAATCTGATAGGAGGGTCACATTTCTTGCCACATGATTTGGACAACCTAAATCGATGTAGAAAACATGCTCATCAGATTTACCTTGTGGCATGGCCATATTCATGATTAGCAATGAGTCCTCTTGATTTGAGTCTTCTGTGTAATTATTGAAGTCTCTTCTTCCCCTATTGCCTCCTTGATAGTTTGAATGGTTGTAATTGTTGTAGTTGCCATGGTAATTGTTGAACCTTCCTCTTGAGTAGCCATAACTTCCTCTATTGTAGCCTCTGTCTCTTTGATTCTTGGAATTCCTAAAGCAATTTTCAGTTGTATGATTAGTTAATCCAAAAATAGAGAATGAATTGGAGTCTTGAGATCTCCCCCTGCCTTGTCTTCCTCCTCTGCCTCTACCTCTACCATGTCTTCCTCTACCTGCATAGTTAGCTTGATGTGTACATGCTTCATCATCCACTTTCTTTCCTCTTCCTTTGTTTTCTTTGGACTTGCTTTTATCAGTATACCAAGCTGAAGATTGATTACCTTTGGAGATTTCTCCATTCTTGATAAGCTTGGCCTCTTGAGTAAGTAGTTGTCCTATGAGTGTGTTGAAATCTGGTACATGCATATCCATGTATAGATCCATAGTTGTGGTGAATGCTTCCCACTTGTCATCTGCCTTAAAGCCATTGATGACCTGCCTTACAGTTTTTTCTTCATCTATTACCTCTCCAATGCTTCCCAACTAATTTGCTATGTCCTTGAGCTTTGTGACAAAATCAGTCACATTTTGTTTGGGAGCTTTCTTGAGAGTTGTGAAGTTTAGCCATAGTTGATGCTTCCTGGCCTTTGTACTTGAAGAGAAGAAGGCTTCAAGTGCATTCCACACTTTGTGAGATGTTTTAGAACTTCTAATGTGAGCAAACAAAAAATCTAAGATAGAGTTGGGGAGATAAGACCTTGCAAGTGCATCCTTGGAGCACCATGTGCTCAATCTTTCTTGGTCTTCTTGTGTTGGTTGACTTTTGTTCCTGAAACTTGGCATAACTTCATCTCCAGCTATATAACCATATAAATTCCTTCCTTGAAGATAAGATTCCATACTTAATGACCACGCTGAGTAGTTACCTCTATCCAATTTGTCAATTGATGAAGGAAATCAATCTGCCATGTTGTCCAACCTTGCTCTGATACCACTATGAAAAGATGGATTTTTAGTTGATGTATATGAAGTGGTGCTACAAAAACTTTGCACTACACCATCCAAATGAAGTCTAGAGATGTGTTGTGGGCCCTTTTAACTTGTCAATGGATGTATTAGACACCCTATGTACCTTGGAAGATCACTCTCAAGAAGTTTAATAAAAAGAGATAAGTTGGAGTAGATTCAAGAACCAAAAACTTGCTATTTATGTTCATACACCTCTCCAAAGTTTTGAATAATTCTCTGGCCACAGTAGCAAATAACTTAATTCCTTTTGGGGAACTCTTGTACACTTAGTAAGCTAAGAATCATGAGTGATTTGATAAAAAAAGATGAACTACACAAGGAGAAACAAACTTAGCAAGTCATAGGATGACCCCCATTTTCTCGGGCTCCAATAGTACTCAGATCCGTGAGGAAAAAAATGCACATATCTCAGGCTTCAAGAATTAAATGATTATGAAATTGTGTAGACATATACTAGATAGTATGTTCAATCTAACAAGCTTTAAAACAAAGAAAATGGTGAAGTAAACACTGAGAAACAGCTCTGACAAAATGATTTTTTTGAGAGAGTGCTGCCAAAGAACAAGAAAACCAAGTGACATAGTTGCCCTCAAATGATCATATCTGAAGATTGAAACATTCAATTGTTATGAAAATTGGTGCGCCCATACTACACTTAGAGAGCTAACTATTGCAAGTTAAATCACTGAAAAATAATTCACCAAGCGTAGAGAAAACATCTCTACAACTTGACTGAGAAAACTGAGAGATATGGCAGTGAATAGTACACTTCACAAGAAAATGAAAATATATTGATTGTACAATTCACTGGACTTATGGATACATATGTGTGCCTTAAAACCACACCTTGATACGGCATAAAGCTTAGTTCTTGGAGGTCTTCACTGAACCACGACTAAGACTGCCATGTATTTATAGTTGTCCTTGGGAGCCTAACTTCCCTCAATCCCTCTTCAATCTATTAGTGATTGATTTGATTCTCCAACTACTATCAATCAAAAATTTGTGTCTTCTCTTTCCTCTTTTGATCAAGTGGAGTCAACCACTTAAGATTCTTTCACTTTTACATCAAGTAAAACTTCAAAAAGCTACAAGAGGTAGTTCACAACTGAACTATACATTGTCTTCATTTTAAGGCTTCTTCTATGAATTTGTGGGACTCAAGACAATACGTAGGCTTGTCATAGACTTGCTCCAACACTTTGGCATACGGTATTCACTCAAAAGAGATGTTTCTATTACTCATCGAAATGATGAATGAATTATACTTCTGATATTCCCATGTATTGATGGAGCATTTTTGTACCCAAAATGAGAAGATTATATAAAGCTTTTGCATAATTATGGAGAAGAATATTTGACATCAATGAGAAAGTCTTGTTGAACCTTATGAAAATCATGTTTATGGTAACTCTATTGGTTGGACTAGTACCTTGGTTCACCTTGGTCATGTTAAGTGTAGTTTCATAATAGAATTGATATGATGATTGATTGGTAGATGTCAATGCCACTTGAGAATTACATCTATTGAAGGTGTCTTGATGGAAGCGCATATTCAATGTAGATTATTAATTGCAACATCTTTTTCGGGAAGAAAAATAGTTTCTTGTACGTTTTGGTGACATTTTTGCCTTCTCAATGCTCATCATGGTGCCTCAGTGATTGTGTTGTAGAAATTGGATATGCTAAGTACCCTCTATGTATGTATTTGTATATGTTACCTTTTTTGATGGCTCTAGTATAAGAACTTGGCTAAGGTGCTTGTTCAATCTATCACATTATTTGTTATCTTTCCACCTTTATTTTTTCTATAGATGAATGAGTGCTCTTGAGATTTATCTCACTATTTTGATGATATTCATTGCCCCTATTCTTGTGCGCTTATTCCCTATCTAGGTACCTATATAAACCATAGTTGATAAGGATATGAATACAATATGTTGTTAATGTGTCATACTTTATATCCGCATTTAGTAATTAACTCATAATAAATAGTGCTCTTAACATAGATCATTTGAAGGCACATTTTCTGCCAAGTATTGGATGAATACAACATTAATGAGGATAAATCACACTTATACACAAGCTCGATCAATGAAGTTTCATAAAATCAAAATGGATTCATAATATACAATTGGAATGGTGTATTAATTAATGAGTCCATGGAGAAACCTTGGCAATCCACAATATCACTATGTTCTAACCAAATGCATGTTGACATATTGATTATTGATTTAAAGAGAAAATGATGACTGGAAAAGGATTCCTTTTCAATAGAATGGTAGATTTTTTATAACTATTATATAAGTATATAAACTCAGGTTATTTACAGATGGAAATACGAATTGATGGAATAGTACACTAAAACACGGATTTAGTAGTATCGCGTCACCTTGATGTATTTTTGTATCCTTTATGGATCGAAATATTCTATGTCATGGTTTTACAAATAAAATTATTGTGCTTCATTTAAACAAAGGTGTTGATAATAGCCTAATGACTTACTCATACTTAATAATGCAAAGGCAATGCATTTTCTGTTGATAATGATCTAATGACTTAGTCATACTTAATTATGAAAAGACAGTTCATTTTGATTTCTCTGGTTGATTAAAAGTCCGCTTTAAATACATACAATAAATACTATCTAATGAATGCTTGATAACATTTCATTTTTCAAGTCCGGGAGAGTAGGCAATTGCCGAACTTCCTTTATATTAAAAAAAAACATTTCATTTTTCTGTATGATAAATTTCACCTTTTACTTGCCACTTGTCTTTTCCCTTGAAAGGATATTCACTTTACTGGCAATGGTATATCAAAGCTTGGTAAATTAAGGAATGTTATATTAAAATTAGCGAATTCCACATACATGGTTTTAAATTCTATAAAATGTACCATAGACACACTGTATTTCAGTAAAAAAAGTGATAGTTACCCAACAATGGTCAAGTTAACTTTCATGAATAAGCGGGGAAATATTGTTGTATATGAGTCAATGGCTTGTAAATTCATTACACAATTGGATTCCAGTGTGTATTTGAATATTCTATCTCATAGAGTAAGTAAACATTAGCAAACTCCGCTCATAGCCTCTAAGGTAAAAGACGATTGTGATTTGTCATATTCTGTTGTAAAATACAACTAGCAGGCTTGTTCTTGAAGTTTGTGGAAGTCGCTGAAAGTGAAATTTTGGTATTAATTGGAAATAGTAATTAATGCATTTTGCATTACGGGCGATTATGTTAATTTCTACAATAGTTGATTAGTAATACTCTAGATAAGAAGGAAATTCATGAATGTTGCATCTGTTGTTTGGAGTCTATGGGGTAATATGGTATGATGGGAATAAAATTATAGGATTGCTATCGATATGTCTTGTGATTATGTTTAGGAAACATAAGTTTATAACATGTATTAACATGCATTAAGAATATCTGCATTTTCAATACAATAAAAAAAATAGTGATTATGATCATAAGGCGTCTTATGGTATGTTCTTGAAAACGGGATAGATGTGGGTTACATGTTGTAAAATTATTTTTTTGGCCTATGGAAATCTAAAGTTATTGAGGGAAGTGTTAAAGACAATATTTTAACACCAATGGATGCGATTAGATAAAAGTATGAATGTTTGTTAAATACTTAGGATATTGAGCATTTGAGTAATTCAAATCATTGATTTCGGAAAAAAGACAATTTTAATTGTTATCCTGAAAATTACTGCACTAAATGGAAAGTGATATAAGCATAACGATAGGTTTAGGGATTAATTATGGTATTGCAACTATAAATAGTCATACCAATTTGGCTAATGAGTAGTAGCGGGTTGAAACATATAAACATGCTAGATTTGTTGCACTGACTAAAAATAAGCAGGAAACTTAATAGCAAGATTTTTGGTTTGATAGATGGTAGAAAGGAAATTGTAAACAGGTGACAAAAGTACTCAAAAGTTGTGATGGAACTCTGAAGTCTAGGTTTGGTTTTAGCAACCAATATGTGATGTAATTAAACTAAACGGATTTATTCCTTAAATTGATATAAAAAGACTTCGAAGGATTTAGGTTAGGGAGTAATAATATTAATCTAATCTCTTAGGAAATTGATAATGGTACATGGTTATACGAATACTGAACAGAACTATTTTTGTATAGAAAAATTGACATAATGATTGAACATAGTTATTGTTGGAGATAGACGTCTCCAGAAGCACGTGAATAGCACAAGGAAGGAGAAGAAGCTTGGAGCACAACACACGATACTGAATGTATTACTAGAGAATGTACAAAGATAAGTAGCCCATTAGGGCAATAGGCATATATACAACATTAGGGGAAAAAGTGAACCCTGTATGGGGCTTGTAAGGATTCCTAATTTTTAGGGATTAAAAAGCTTAATCTGAAGGATTAAGTGGGCATACAAAACAAGTAGTGGTTTTCTCCAATAAAATAATATTTGATACAAATTTTTCTTTGAATTTTGAAACTGGAAATTTCTTGACCTTTGGAGGATTACGCAATTCTTCATGGAGCACATGGCCTGTATGTTTGGTCAGTTATAATATCCCACCATGGTTGGCCACAAAGAAAGGTCATTTATTATTAGCTCTTATTGTACTAGGTAAGTATAAGGTAAAAAACATGGATGTATATCTTGCACCACTTGTGGAAGAACTACACATTTTATGGGATGGGATTACTGTGCATGACATGTCTCAACCTATAAGAAGAGGAGACCTGCGAGTGCAAGGCATACTTATGTGGACAATGCATGATTGGCCTGGTTATGGTGAATGTTCAGGTTTATCGATTTTGGGTTACCATGCTTGTCCTTTATGCGGACCACGACTCAAAGCATGCTATTTCAAAGCACTACGTAAAATTATCTATGAAGGACATCATAGATATTTGCCTGATGGACATGTTTTACCTGTGGCCTTAAAAGATTCTCTTTTAGAGGATGTACGAAGAACCATTTATAAAATTACTTCTTTAGTATGGTGGATATCTTCTAAAGGGATAAATAGAGATAGCATAGAGAGTGCAAAACTCAATGCTATCGAGGCTGTTTGTATGGTAGAGAAATACTTTCCCACAAGTATTCTCGCTATTCAACTTCATTTACTGGTTCATGTGGTAGATAAAGTTGCAATAGCAGGAATTATCCATAGTCGATAGATGTTCTTCTTAGAGCGCTTTATGAAGACATTAAAAGGGTTTGGTCGATAGAGAGCATGTCTAGAGGGTAGCATGGCAGAGGGATGGCTTGTACAAGAATCTCTTATATTCATAACTGAGTTTCTACATATGTCGGATCCCGAAAGGCCTCGCTTATGGAGCGATGATCTTCTCGTAGGCGATGAACCACAAGGTAAAGGATTGCAAAGAAAAATGGATGTAGCTGCCAGATTCTGTAGGAGTTGGGGCAAGTAAGGAAGATGTGTGGGACATCTTCGATTCCTGTGGAAAATTTGGCGGGAGCGGTGTGCTCTCAACTTCGGTGACCCTCCCAAGGAGTGGACGATTGAGAAATCTCTTTTCCTCCTTGGCAAGAGGATTGTCAACAGTAAGAAATCCCCCCCCTTCAGGCACCATCAAGTCCTCCTTTTGATCAACAACAAGCTCAAACCCAAGTGGGTCCCGCATGAGGGGGACGAGAGGGTGATCAACCTTCTTTGTAATGCAACCTAGGAATCAACCAAGCCTCCCCTGCTTTGTGGGATTTGGGGGGTCCCGTGGGCACTAGTCCCCTTCTTTTGTACCCTTGTTTCTTAATTTAATTCAAGTCCGGGAGAGTAGGCTATTGCCGAACTTCCTTTATATAAAAAAATGGATGTAGCTTTCAGAGAGAAGGCAATGAAGTTTTGCATAGTTAACTCTGAGCCTATGCAGAAGTGGTTAGAAAGGTATGAGCTTGCCAAGGAAACTAACACAAACGAAAGAGCTCAGTTTCGAAGAAATCGTTCCACTCGATTTTTGCCTCTTCCAGAAAGTCTTCGACCTCTTCCACCTTTTCCAATGAGCAGATGGATAGATACAACGGTTTCACAAGCAAAGGCAGCGGGTGAAGATATCTCTGAAGAAGAAGAAGAACTCGCAAAAGGATGTGATTGGGAGTATATTAAATATGGTGCACTATGGTCTCATGGATGACACTTTCAAATCACACGAATCGATCAAAATAGATCTACTTTTGATAGTGGAGTGATGGTGATTTTTTTGCAAAAAAGTAGAGCGAGTGCAAGAGATGATAATGCTCTAGAAGGCGAGCTAGATTATTGTGGTGTGATTCAAGACATCTTGAAACTATCTTTCAGAAAGTTTGATTACTTTGTTTTTTATGTGAAATGGTTCAAAGTAGTCACCTTTGGAAGAAACACAACAGTGAGACGCCATAAAAGCGGTTTGCTTCAAGTCGACTCCACAAGATTATGGACAGATGAAATGGATACATTTGTACTTCTTGAACACTCTGAGCAAGTTGTTTTTATACCAAATTCAAAAGAACCAGAGTGGGTATTTGTTTTACAAGTCGCTCCACGTAGTAGACAAATTTTTGAGAACATAGATGTAGAAGAAAGTCCATCTCTAGTGGACTCAGAGATTCATTCGATAGTCGAGGAGGAAGAGATCATTGTTCAAGAAGATGAAGCAATAGACGATGATCAGGAAGAAACCAGCATAGAGAGCGATTTAGAAGACATCAATATAGAGATAGATATTCTCGGTGCATCGGATCTTCAAGAGGATGCTAGACTAGAGGACTTTTGAATAAAACATGTGTACGTACTAATTTTTGTTTTTTTGTTTATTCTCTATATTAATTTTATTATCACATTCTAATTATTTGAGTTCTTTTATTACAGAGCACCATGGGAGACAGTCCTCCAGTCACTCCACATTCCATGATAGAGGAGCAGTTTTTGGAGTTCATCTCTCAGGTTCCTCCCGCGTATATGGCCACTGCATCAGAGTATTGGATCGCTCGTGGTAGCACTCCTCCCGGCCTCACTCCTGGCAGCTTTACTCCTATCGGCCTCACTCCCGCTAGCCTCACTCCTGCCGGTGTCACTCCCGCCGGTGTCACTCCTGTCGGTGTCACTCTTGCGGGTGGTGCTACTCCCGTAGGAGGTATGGCTCCTAGCTTTGTGACTCCACCACGACCATCTTTTCAGCCATCTCCTATTGGGTCTACCAGTAGACATGTGTGTTCCACACCTCAATGCGATACAAGTTTTGGCCCATCTCGTAGATCGAGGTCACGCTCTGGAGCAGGAGGTTCTAGGACTGGATCTACAGGTAGGTTTGGAGGCGGAGGAGGTGGCTATTGTGGAGGCAGTGCGACGGACGTTGTGTCGCCCACTTCTACTCCTAGGGCGAGTACCTCAAATGTAGGTACGCCACGTAGTACACAACAAGGAACACCACGTACACCTTGGGATGCTCATCACCATGATGACTCCAAGGTGTATACTATCCGAGATGGAGGTCCGGTGATGGATGCAGCTGGCAAAGCAATGCGTGCACGCATATGACAACTTTGCTCCATCCAGTTTGGACACTCTATCATGCTAAAATGGACTGAACAGGATAAAGATCGGAAGAATTATATCACACAGATGATTTATCAGGAGTTTCGACCAGCTGATGGACAGTCTCTTGTCAGTTCAGAGTGGATTCTGCACACCGCACATGAGGTTATGTCCCATCAACGATCCGAGGCTCGTGATGCTTTCAGAGCAGGCTTACCAAAGCCTGTATGGCTAGATGCTGAGGAGTGGGACGTGATTCATGACGAGCAGCAGCAGACTCCTAACCAATATCGCCAGCAGCGAGATGCCCCAGCCACACGTTTAGATATAGTTGGACCGTCACATTTGGGCAGCGGCGGATATGACACGATGCGTCATGAGTTTGTAAGTTTCATTTCATTTATTGGATTTATTTGTGTTAAATTTCTCATGTATGTTCCTCTAATCTTTTGTATATTTGTTTCAGGAGCTGGCAATGGGTCGTCCTCCAACACGAACGGAGGAGCCTTACGGATATCCTCATAGGTTGATTGCACTATTGGAGGACTTGGAGGGACGCGGTGCGGACGTTTCATGGAAGCATTTGTGATCAGGTAATTAATTTATAAACTTGGTTTTTACTTGTTGTTTGTAATTTTCATGTGAATTTATCTCATTCCATTAATGTTCTTTATTGCAGGACTATTGATATGGAACGTTCTTTGCATGTGTATGGCAGTGGAACACTAAAATTTTGTATTTGATTTTCATATGACAATGCATTGCTTTGCCACATTTTGTAAAAGCGTCATATATGACAGTGGTTTGCCACACTCTTGTACATGCTTCATTATTGAAATATATAAATTCTTTTGTACATGGTTCATGGTTCATTCTGATTATCTCTTTTGTGTCCAATAATACTCTGTTTCATGAAATCATATTTCGGTTGACATTAGAGTACACATCACATGTACTCGATTTTTTTTGGGCAGAGTGTATTGTCTTTTGTTAAGAAACATCATGGTAATGTTGCTGTAGCAAAAGACAACACACTCTGCCCAAAAAAACTTTTGTAGGTATGGTCCTCATTATATGCAATGGTACTCCCAATAATGTCATCGAAATAAGCGTCGGTACACCCAGCAAGCGACGGTATACACGACGGTATGCCCAACAGAGCCCTCGGTATAGACACCGGTATTACTGACGCTTATACCGACACATATACTGACACATATACCGATGCTTATACTGATGGTTTGGTACCGACGCGCATACCGACCTTTACACCGGCGTCGCGGAAAATAAAGTCGCGTTCATTTTCCTCGGTAAAAACCTCGGTATACCATCAATCTGTTGTAGTGATCGCATACGCATCATTGGATTGGCATCTCCATCGAATGGTGTCATTTGAAATCAAACTAAATTTGGTGCCGTATATGCTCACCGTTGGATACTTGGATCATCTAATGGTTGATAATCAATCAGCACCAAAAAAGCACCTTTCAACGTATATCCTTCGATGCATAGATCATTGAATGGCTCTCGTCGATTGTGAAAACATGCTCAGCTTGGATTGCAGGCAGCCATTGGATTTTAGAGATATCTAATGGCTATAAGCAATATGAAATTGATCTCAGCTTGAATTGCGGGCATTCATTGGATTCAATGGAAATCTAATGGTTGTCAATGACTATGAAAAACTGATCTCAGGCCCATTCGCGCTACGCCATTGGATGTCCAAGATCTAAGGGTTGATAAATCTGGAGAGACTTTGAAAAACACACACATGAGTTTCTCCTCAATTCAACACATGATAGAGACTCTCTCTCTCTAGGGTTATATCTCTTTTTATTGTAGCACTTGGAACGTATGGACCGAGGCTCACTAGCAAACTCTGGCCACTTACTATCTATGTGCTTCCAAGCATCAGAGTTAGTATGCACTCGAATTACATTATCTGTAGACCTTCTCTTTGTATGCCATGACATTAAGTCAGCTATAGATTTGCATCTAAACATGTTCTTAATTCATGGAATGATAGGAAAGTGGCGAAGAACCTTTGCGGGGATTGCTTCGCCTACAAGTCTTCTCTAAATCTATTTGCTCCACACTTTGGACATACGTGTAGATGCTCATACTCATTCCAAAAGAGAATGCAATCATTCGAACAAACATGAATTTTATTATAATCCATTCCAATGGACTGTAAAAGTTTTTTTGCATCTCCACGTGTTGGAGGCATGTCATTGCCCTCTGGCAAAAATTGATCTTTAAGAAGCCTACAATAAGCAATTAAAACGATATTAGTAAATAAATTTATTGTGATACAACAATGAAAGTCAATTTGTTCTCCACTTACCTGAACAGTTCAGTGACACTACTATCTGACCATCCATAAATGGATTGCAGATTGAGCATCGCGAGTGACGCACATAGTACAGATATCTTTGCTCCATTGTAAAGCGGTAAACGAGCTAGTCTTCGCATGTTTTCATATTCTTCATTGACTTCTGATCGTGGAATTTTTGTTGTGTCCATAAAACTCTCGACACCTTCTCCACCATCATGATCTTGGTCCATCTCATAAAATGCTTCAAGCATCTCTTCCATATGTTCATTCTGTGTAATGTTATTAGTACTTGCTTGTACGTCTAAGTCCTTTTTTGCTCTCTTTTGTCCACGAGAGGTTACCGGTGCAATGTCGTTTGGGTCCATCTGCTCACCTGGGGGAGCATGCGAATAATAGCGTAGGTTTTCTAGTCGACTCCTATCGAAGGATCCATACTCTCTAACATATACAGTACAAATCCGTCGTTTCTTATAAATTTGATACTTGCACTGTGTGCAAGGACATGCCATTCTCTCTTGAGTATCCAAAGAAGCCATCTGCTACAATATGGACATTTTAGAACATTTGTTTTTTTATTAAACCTAAAAATCATACTCTTAAAGACTTAAACCTGAAATACTAAACCTAAATACTTAAATACCTAAAAAAACTTAAAACCCTAATTTTAAAACCCTAATCTATATAACTATCCTATTTTATCTATATATTTGGATTTTTCTTAATTGATCCTATTATATATATATATATATATATATATATATATATATATATATATATATATTTATTTATTCAGATTTTTTTCCTCTTAATTGAGTTATATGTATGCCTAAACCCTAAAACCCTAATTTTAAAGATCTAGACTAAAATTATGTATATTTCTATACACATGTGTATATACATGTGTATATGTATATATATGTGAATATAGATAGGTGTATAAGTATGCGTGTATGTGTATGTGTATATATATTCACTTTATTTAAAAGGATTAAAATTAATTCTATTTTTATATATTTAATCAAATTATATAAAACACTTGTTCTTGTTATATTTATTTATGTATATAATTATCTTATTTTCTATATATATATTTATTTATATATTCAAATTTTTTCCTTACTTAATCCTATTTTTATCTATTTAATTATAAATATTTAATTAAATTTTTTAAACAATAGTTCTTTTTATATTTATTTATCTATATAATTATCCTATTTTATATATATATTTATTTATATATTCAGATCTTCTTCTTACTTAATCCTATTTTTATATATTTAATTTTATATATTTAATTATATTATTTAAAACACTAGTTATTTATATGTGTATGTGTGTGTATGTATGTATGCATGCATGTGTGTGTATGTGTATGTGTGTGTATGTATGCATGCATGTGTGTATATGTGTGTATGTATGTGTGTATACATATGTGTATATGTGTGTGTGTGTATGTATGTGTGTATGCATGTGTGTGTGTATGTATGCATGTGTGTATGTATGCATGTGTGTATATGTGTATATGTGTGTATGCATGCATGTGTGTATATGTGTGTGTATGTATGCATGCATGTGTGTATATGTGTGTATATATGTGTGTGTATGTATGTGTGTATATGTGTGTGTGTATGTGTATGTATGCATATGTGTATATATGTGTGTGTATGTATGTGTGTATGCATGTGTGTGTATGTATGCATGTGTGTAAATTTGTATGTGTGTGTATGCATGCATGTGTGTATATGTGTGTATGTAAGCATGTATGTGTGTATGTAAGCATGCATGTGTGTACATGTATGTGTGTATGTATGCATGTGTAAATGTGTAAATGTGTGTGTATGTGTGTGTGTATGCTCTATTTTCCTATCTCTATCTTCCTTTCTTTCATTATTCCTTATCTCTCACTTTCTCTCTCTCTCTCTCCTCTCTCTCTTTCTCTCTCTCTCTCTCTTCTCTCTCTCCCTCTCTCTCTCTCATCCCTCTCTCTTTCTCTCTCTCCTTCTCTCTCTATCAATAGAGAATAAAACAATCACTTACAAGTATGTCCCTCTTTTGGATCGTTGTCCTCAAAGCGTAATGTATGTCGCCTATCGTCCAATTCCAAACAATTGACGCCAAAGAACTTCTGCAAAATCAAAGAAAAGAGAAATTATAAAACCTAAAGCATAGAGAGTTACAAATGCTAACTATACCCATAGCACTTACCACGATGTGAGATCTAAGCCGAGAGAGAGTGTGTGTGTGTAGAGAGAGAGATGTGTGTGTGTGTGCACAAGACAATGCAGGTCGCAATTCGGTTCACGCGCGCAAGTTCGACAGAAGACTAACAGTATTCAAACACGCGCAAAAATGTGAAGTTTTGCTCTCAGGTTCGCGGTATGTTTAAAACTCGGCCTCGGTATATGCGTCAGTATGGGCGTCCGTAAGTTCTAGTAAATTACGGATGCCCATACCGATGCTCATACCAACGCATATACTGACGGCTGCGGGCCACACCGATGATCCGTTTAAAACGGTCATATCGATGATCACTTGACTGTCGGTATCTCTAAGTGGCATTTTTCAATGCCCATACCGACATCGAGTGTGACCGTCGGTATATGCAGCGTCAGTATGCCTCTCATATGTGTAGTGGATGGGCATTTTCAAAGGCAGAATTCATCTCAACCATTCAAGATTATTCAAATCCAAGGGCTACAATTGGTAGTTGAGCTTCTCAAAACCATTCAACCAACCAAACCCACTAGTTCTAGGTGGTTTTGCCTTTGTTGACCACTCAAAAACAAGGGAAGCCTATGCCTAGTCTATGTGATTAAGGGACTAGACTATGTCCACCACCCTCTCCTCATTGGTTAGTTGCTAATCAGCCCTTAATCTAAAGGCCCACGGAGGGTTCATTTTTTTTCCTAATGAACCGGGGGAAAAAAACCTCGTAAAGAGAGAAAAAAGTACCCTAGCAATCGTAGTGTGTTCCCACACATCACTACCTAAATATATCAACAAATCCACCCTAAGAGTGATGCGGTGAACAAGGCGCTGGCACTCATGCATAAGGAAGTGCCAAGCTATGTGGAAATCACTCCATAAAAGGAAGTAAGCACAAAGCTTTGTGGAAAGCTTCAAACTTCTCCCTAGGCCGAGCCTTCATGAAAAGGTTTGCAATGTTCTCCTGTGTCGACACATATGCCAAGCTAATCTCCCCAGCAGAGAACCTCTCCCTGACATAGTGATAATGCACCTCAATGTGCTTAGTGCGAGCATAGAATACAAGGTTCCTCGCAACTACCAATGCGCGCTCAATGTTAGTGAAGATGGTGGTATCAAAAGACTGACCAACACCCAAATCAGCCATAAGGCATCTGAGCCACACACACTCAACAGTCGTTGTGAAAGCTACCCTATACTTAGCCTCACAACTAGAAGTGGCCATTGTAGGTTGCTTCTTGCTCAACCAAGATATACATGAGCTACTAAGCATGAAGCAAAAGCCACTAGTGAATACACAAGAGTCATAGCAAGCAGCCCAATCATAGTCAGAAAAAGCATGCAAATCTCATAGTAGTGATCCCCCCTTGGGATAAAACAACCCAAGTAGTCGAGTACCACTCAAGTGGTGAAAGATGTGATTAACTGCCTGCCAATGCTTGACTCCTCGACAATGCATAAACCTGCTCATCTATGAGACAACAAATATCTGGCCGAGTAATGCATAAGTAAATCAAGCATCCAATAGCTTGCTGATAGAGAACAGCATCAAATGCATCTCAAGCATCATGAAGACTCAATCGTAAACCTGTCTCTAAAGGAATGGCAATAGGTTTACAGTCTTCAAGGCCAAAATGCTACAATAATGTGTCAATATATTTCATTTGACACAAAGCGATTCCACCATCAACTTGCATAAATCCAATGCCCAAATAGTGATGCAAATGCCCCAAATCAGACTTCTCAAATGAGGCATGCAAATCAACCTTAAAATCAGCAATATGCTTCACAATAGGACCAGTGAGTAGGATGTCATCAACATAGACAACAATGATTAGAAGCACATCATTAATACGCTTAACATATAAGGTGCTTTCAGTTGGACTGTTCTCAAAACCATGTGCAATCAGATAGGAATGTATCTTCTCAAACCAATCACGTGGTGCTTGCTTTAAACCATATAATGCCTTCTTTAACCTGCACACCTGGTTTTCATGCCCTTTTTGCACAAAGCCACGTGGCTGAAAAACATACACTTCTTCGTGCAAGTCACCATTTAGAAATATTGTTTTAATCTCCAACTCATGTACATTCAAACCATGATGAGCTGCAAGCGCACAGATGAAACGAACTGTAGTCATTCAGCAAGTAGGTGCAAAGGTCTCATCAAAATCAATGCCTCTTTCCCCTGCATAACCCTTTGCAACAAGTCTAGCCTTATACTATCAAGTGTACCATCAGGCTTACACTTCAGCTTGTATACCCACTTAGTCCCAATGGCCTTCTTGCCAGGAGTCAAGTCACATAAAGACCAAGTATCATTCTTCATTATAGCATCATATGTAGATTGCATAGCAGCCATCCAATTTTTCTGAATTTTGTGCTTCATCAAACAAAACTGGCTCATTCGCATCACAGAGACTAGATACAACCATAGCATAGCAATCTGATGCAAAAGAGGCACTATGAGAGCCTCAAGGAGTATGATATGAGAGAGGTGCATCTAAGTTTCTGTCACGCAAAGTTTGCACCACCCATTTTGGCATAGTTTTTGCTCTCTCATCAACTAGTGCATCCTGTAAATCAGCATCAGAAATGGAATGATCTACATCATCACATGAAACCTACAAAGGCTGAGAAGTTGCGTGATTGGGACCACCACTAGACTGTCCACCTGTAAAAAGAGGCAGCAAAGTATCATACATATCTTTGGAGCTAATAGATGTCTCCTTAGTGCATGAAAGCAATGGCTGAATAGCATCTTCCACAAACACAACATCACGGCTAACCAGAACATGTTTAGTATGTGGATGATACAGACAATAGCCTTTACTTTCGGAACTGTACCCAAAAAAAATAGATTTTACTGCTTTATCATCCAATTTTCTGTGATGTTGTTGAGGCACTAATGCATATGCCGAACAACCAAAAACACACAGATGAGCAACAGATGCCTTGCAATCATGCCAAGCCTCATATGGAGTGATAGACTAAAGCGCTTTAGTGGGACACGTGTTAAGTACATATGCTGCACATAGCATAGCCTCAAGGCAAAAAGTATGTGGTAAAGCGTGACTCTTGACCATACACCTCCCCATCTCCATGAGTGATATGTTCTTTCATTCAGCAACTCCATTCTGTTGAAGTTTATAGGGCACTATACACTGTTGTTTTATCCCACGTTCAGCCAGAAATGTATTAAATCAGAAGACATATATTCCCCCCTCGATCTGGACAGAGGATGCCCATTTTACATGCTAACAGATTTTCAGCCAAAACCAAAAACTGTTTTAAGCACGTCAACACTTCGGACCTTGCCTTCAACGGATATACCCATGCATGCCTTGAAAAATCATCAATGAAAGTCACAAAGTAAAGATAATTTCCAAAAGAAGGTGTCTACATAGGACCACAAACATCACTATGTACAAGTTGCAATTTCTAAGTAGCCCGAACTGAACCATCTTTTGGAAATGAGGAATGCTGCATTTTGTCCAACATACAACCTTCACAAACATGTTTTCCAGGTGCCTCAAGTTTGGGCAAAGAGGACACCATTTTAGATTTTTGCAGGCGTAGCAAACTAGCAAAATTCAGATGGTCAAAGTGTGCATGCCAAAGCTTTGCATCTGACATAGCCTGAGAATCATGTACTGCACGTGCGGAATCATTCAGAGATCTTTCATAGTCTATGAGCTTATACATCCCATGACATAAAATGGCAGAAGCAATAATGACATCGCCATTTGACAGATCATGAACTGTACACTTGTCAGAAACAAATTTCACAACCAAGCCGATGTTGGCTAATGCAGAAACTAATAATAGGTTCTTCTTGATCCCTAGCATAAATAAATCATCTAACAAAGTGAAAGAACTACCATCACCAGTAGTCAAAATGATCTTACCAACTCCCATAATGGGATAAGAGGAGTTGTTGGCACATGTAACAGTATTCCCTGTAGGGGCAGGCTCGAGTGTGAAGAGAAGAAACTACGCTCCGAGGTAATATGTTTGGTCACCCCACTATCAAAATACCAAACATCTGAGCCTAGCGCAGACATGCAGTGCTCATGAGAAGATGGGTCAAAACTACAAATAGTAGTAAATGCCCATTCTTCTTCCTCCACAAGATTAGCAGACTCTACTTTTGGTGTAGAGGCCTCTATAACAACAATTCCAGCCTCTTTTTTCTTTGCCTCTTTAGCAGCCAGTTTTGGATAGTTCTTTATGATATGATCATTCCCTTTACAGTACTTGCAAAACAAATTTCGCTTTTCTGAATCATCTTTATCTTCCTTCTTCGAATGTGCAACATTTGCAGATTTATGGTTAGTAGATGAAGAGCTCCATTTTCCTTTGCCCTTCTGACTAGCCAGGAAAGCTTGATCTACAACACGCATAATGGACCTGTTCTACCTGGACTGATCTTCATACAATAGAACACAGAGTAAGTCCTCAAACGACAAGGCATTTGCATTGCCTTTCATCATTAACCAAACAGTAGAATCAAAACTCTGATATGAATCAGGAAGACCATTCAAAATAGTCTGCACAAGTAAGCTATCTAGTATAACCTCATCAACACAAAACAACTATTCCTTCAAGTCTTTGATCTTTGTTAGAAAACTATCCATAGAATCACCTTCATTCATGTGCTCATTCTCCAACTGTTTTTGGAGGTAAGCAACACGAGCCTCATTCCTAGCTTGATATAATGTGGTAAGTGTATCCCAAGCATCCTTAGCTATTCTCCAAGAGCGAATGTGAGGAATAATGGAATATTTGACATATAAAGCTATCAATGCATGTGCCTGGGCATCTCTGCCATCCCAACAAATTTTCTCTATAGTGGGTGTAGTAGAAACCGCAGCACGGATAGGAATATGAAGAATATCATCATCTTCAACACCTTCTGCCTTAGCTTCTATACATGCAGTTGTAATAGTTGTAGGTGTGATAGGACATTTTTCAACACCCTGCACAATGTTCCACAATCCTTTTGCAACCAATACATGTCACATCATATAAGCCCATAACCGCTAGTTGGTACCATCCAACTTATCCTCACAGCCAACATACAAAATACATCACTCCTTTCAGTCATGGTCGATGACTAAAATACCTTGATGTAGAAAATTGACTATATCTCAAAAAGTTGAACAGAACTGCCCAGATGAATTCCACTAGACCTGTAGCAGACTTTGAGACCCTTATACTGGCAAACAAAAATTGGTATATACCTTTGTCACAAAAAAATGAAATAGCCTGCACAAGCACTACGATAGTGTGTTTGGAGACCGAAACAAGCTCAGATCGTGATTTTGGCACCACAAAGAGAAGCTGTTTTGATCTCGGAAACATGTTGAGTATGCTCACCAAAATTCGTGCAATTCTAAGACTACAACCGGAGGAGTTTCGATGGCGCCCTAGATGAAGCGACGACCTGCTTTGATACCAATTGTTGGAGATAGACGTCTACGAAAGCATGCGAAGAGCACAAGGAAGGAGAATAAGCTTGGAGCATAACACACAATATTGAATGTATTATGAGAGAATGTACAAAGATAAGTAGCCCATCAGGGCAATAGGCGTATATACAAGCCAGGGGAAAAAACCTCCTAAAGAGGGAAAAAAGTTCCCCGGCGATCCTAGTGTGTTCACACACGTCACTACGTTGCATGTTCTTGAGGATTTACATACCACAACTAGTTTGTACATCACAATACATGCAAAATATAATAAGGATGAGGAAACACAAGTAATACTTGGGATCCTAGAGCATGATATACCCTTTTAAGAATTGCATCTTGTTGTGAGTATTTTGTTGTCTTTATAATGACGAACATCAAGCTTTCGTTATGCTTGAGGTGGACATGATCTTCATCAAATCCATCATTTGAATGATGCCACATATACTCCTTGAAGAAGTTTTATTTGCATTCATTTACTGTATTGAGAGTCCAATCATAAGATCACCTTCTTATGTAATTTCTGAAGTATTTACCTTTGTAAAAGGAAAGGGTAAAAGAACAAAAAGTGACTAGCTAGAAGTTGCTGGGATTGATTCTCAATCAACCAATCAAAAAGTAGATTTGATTTGAACTTTCTCTTTTCCTAGATTGTAGGAAAAGATTCCAATTAATCCAAACTAAAAAGCCCCCTAATTTTGAATCCAAATTCTTAAAGAAAAGGCATGGTCATATCTTCAAGAGTCTAAATAAAGACTCCAAAACATTTGTACATCAAGTAGATTGTTGATTTGAAGCAATACATATACTCTTTGATCATTGCTTGGTGCCATTTTTGTTCTCTACTCCTTCTTCCTTAAATTCATTTAACTTGCAGAGATTGCTGCTCTCTCTCTATAGAGCTTTAAATACATTGTTTAAGAATTCATTGGAAAGATACAATTGTCTAGTCATTTGGTTCATTATTTTAGAGATATTCAAGTTTTTCAGTCTCGGGGTCATTCTCTACACATCTCTGAAAAAATGGAATGATACTAGTTTAGTGCTAAGAAGATTTCTCCTTCTACAGTTGTTATTAAATTAGGGTTTTTATGCATTTTAGCAAGCCAACCCTATGTATGTAAATCCCTTAAGAGGAATGTTTCCAATTGTAATTGTGTTGGCTCTTCTCAGTGTTTGAAGACACAACTTCCATCCATTTTTAGAAGGTTTTTGTGAGCTAGTCAAGGTGCAAGTTATCTATTTTGCATCAACTTGTTCTTATTGATTTTCCCACGTACCTATTGAATTTATTGCACTGACCACAAGCCTACAAGGTCTAGTTTAATATCCAAAGAGCTAGGGCTGGTCCTGTGCTAGGTTGCTAGATCAACTTCACCACTTGAAAACTTAACTTTCTAAGCCTCTCCAAGCTTCTCAAACTTTTCTTTCAGTGGTATCAAAGCAACTTCAAGATGGAAGATGACTTTTCATCAATGATTGAGAAGCTTGATAGACACAATTATGCTACTTCACAAATATGAATGGAGGCTTATTTGCAAGGAAGAAACCGATATGGGATTGTATTAGGTGATGATGCAATGCCTATTCCAAGATGCAAAGGAGGACCTACTCAAGAGGAAATAGATTGGATGACACTTTGGTGTCCAAGGGATGCTTAAGCAAGGTCATACATACTCAACTCTATCTCTCATTTTCTATTACCACATATTAGAGGATGCAAGACATCTCAAGAGACTTGGGACGCTCTAAAGACATTCTTTTCTGATAGTACAAAGGCAAGGAAGAACCATCTTTGGAATGAGTTCAATTAGATGAAGAAGAGTCCAAAAAATCCATCAGTATGTTTGTTATAAAGTTCAAGGAGGTTGTTGATCAATTGGCATCCATTGGAGAGCTGATTGAAGAAGATGCCATCATGGGGCAAATCATCAATGGGATTAGAGGTCACAAGCAATGGAAATATTTCACGACATCCTATGATCTCATCATGGATGTGGAAACTCCAAAAATCAACATCTTTCTCGGACAACTCTTCAATCAAGAGCATAAAGAAAGGTAAATCCTATCATGGTAATTCAACTAGTGCTCTATATGCAGATAAGAAGGAAAAAAGACTGAAAGGCAAGAAGAAGGAAGAAGGTGAAGAGGAGGTCTCCCAAGCCAACTTTGTAGGAAGAGCTAGTGGAAAAGGAAGAGGAAAGGACCAAATCATGAAAAAACAATAGCCAAAATGTTCAACCTTGTTCCATCTGTGATAAGACCAACCACAGCGCTCAAAATTCTTTGTTCAATGGGAAGACCGAAAAAGGAAGTGGAAGAGGTAGATATGGTAGAAATAGAGTGAGAGGTGGACATAACTTCAACAATAACAATATAGGCCATAACAGAATAGGCAACAACAATTATTGAGAAGATCAACAACATGAAGAGTCATTGCGCTTGATGAATCTAAGCCATAAGGAAGGTAAAGAATATGATCATTTATTCTATATAGATTCAAGATGTTCAAATCATCTTGCAGGTAACATAGGTCTCTTTTCTAACCTCGAAAGTCCAAAGCATATACATGAAGTACAAATAGGGGATGACACAAAGAATAGTGTGAAGAAGATTGGTAATGTCATTCCAATGGCAGGACAAATATTTTGAGCAAGGTACTCTATGTTCCCAATATTACAAAAAACCTAATAAGTGTAGGCCAAATTGTTGAGAAAGGCTTACAAGTTAGGTTCATTGAACATGGAGCTTTTGTGGAAGTTACATGACAAGGCTTCAAGAAGATAGCTAGAGGTGAGAAGCATGGTAGGATCTTTACTTTTGAAGTAGTATATACCAAAAACATAGCTCTAGTGTCACTCTCAATCACAAGTAATTATAAGATTTCTAGTCTCTTCCTCTTTGATGCATAGGTCTTTTTATAATAGAGTTGATCACTTCCAAAAAAAGTGTATGATCCACCAAATCTAGAAAAAGCCCATTGTCTGTACAACTTTCACAAAAAACATGCACTTGTAGTAGTGATTTCTTTAGCGGTACCTATCAAAAATAGAAGAAAACCATTGAAAATACATATCGAAAGACATATCTAATTAGGCATGTCCATAGCTATGCATCAAAATTACAGATTCGAATAGAATTAGAGAAGCCTCTTTTTTTAAGTACCTAAAAAATGGCACTTTTCCAAACCCTAGTACAAATAGGGGATGACACAAAGCATAGTGTGAAGAAGATTGGTAATGTCAAAGCTTCCAATGGCGGGACAAATATTCTAAGCAAGATACTCTATGTTCCCACTATTACAGAAAACCTAATAAGTTTAGGCCAAATTGTTGAGAAAGGCTTACAACTTAGGTTCAACAAACATGGAGCTTTTGTGGAAGATCCATGTCAAAGCTTCAAGAAGATAGCCAGAGGTGAGAAGCATAATAGGATCTTTACTTTTGAAGTAGGAGAAACCAAAAACATAGCTCTATTGTCACTCTCAATCACAAGTAGTTCTATGATTTCTGGTCTCTTCCTCTTTGATGCATAGGTCTCTTTATAATAGAGTTGATCACTTCTGAAAAAATTGTGTGATCCACAAAATCTAGAAAAAGCCAATTGTCTATAAAACTTTCGCAAAAAGCATGCACTTGTAGTAGTGCTTTCTTTATTGATACCTATCAAAAATAGAAGAAACCATTGAAAATACATATCGAAAGACATCTCTAATTAGGCATGTCCATAGCTATGCATCAAAATCACAAACTCGAATACAAGTCGAGAAGCATTTTTTTCAAGTACCTAAAACAACGACACTTTTCCAAGCCCTATAACTAAAAAATAGTGAGGAATTATCTTAATCTTATGGGTGACACTTTTATTGAAGTTTTTGATCCGCATAATAGTGTTCGAGATAACCTAGGTCCAAATCCACCTCCAAGTATCACTTTTGAGCCCTTCAAGTTTGTTGGTGTAATTTGCAAGCCCTCACACTTGGCTTGGATTTGTTCTTGAAGACTCAACATGTGAGCAGAACCAGAGGAACTTATGCTTATAAGTTCTTACCATTTTACTTCTTGTAAAAGTCTAAATCACTTGGAATCTTATGGATATACCTACTTGATAGATTCGTGGAAAATTAGAACTTGTGATTGAGAGAATATCTCCCTACTTTTAGAGGAGTGATTGAAGGGAGTCAAGAATTCAAATTTGAATTCAAACTCTCACTCATTTCATATATAAGTTGTACTTGAAAAGTCGCGGGGTGAGTGTCACTATTCCCAAGGCTAATTTCATCTATCATTGAGTGTGTGAGCTCTACTCCATAGCCTACACCTCTGAGTACCATTTGGCAATGTTTATCATGTCAATAGGAATGTAGATCAATGTGAATTAATACATATCTTTACATTCATCATCTCTCTTATTCTCTGAGTGTACTACTTCAAGTCTGTCAACTTAAAGAGGCATATCTCAGTGCCTACTCCACCAAAACAAGTGATTCAAAGCTTGGTAGAGCTCAAAGCATACTACAAGCATACAAAGTTTAAGGCAATTTGGTTCAGCCAATTTCGAGAAATCGCGGTCGAAGTGCTCACTGGTATTTGTCTGCATACTTCCTAAAAAGTCGGGAGTGTTCCTAACTTTGCTAAAGTGATTTCTCTAAGTATAGTTCATCATTTTATCTCATTCCACTTGCAAATGGTAGCTTATTAAGCTAGTAGAATACCTCTAGAAGGAATTTTGCCAATTGTAAGTGGAGTGGTCATACTGAGTGAAAGACTGAGCAGGTGTCAATACCAAAATAACAAGTTTTCTTGGATTTGTGAAGTGTCAAGTAGTCTGTTTTGGTTTGATCACTACACACATCATTTGCAAAGTACATATATGATTTCTTGGTATCATTTGGAAGCTAAGGGTGTCTACTAATCATATCTGGAGTCACTGAGGGCTGGTGCAAAGCAGGATTAGCAGCACCTACTCAATCTTCTGGAGGATCCATCAATCTTTCCCAACAGTGGTATCAGAGCAAATAAGGTAACATGGGAGATGGTTTTCCTTCATTCATTGACAAATTGGACAGGAACAATTATCAAGCTTGGTCTCTGAGGATGAAGACCTATCTACAAGGAAGAAGTCTATTTGGATTTATCTCAGGAGATGAGGAATTGCCCTCATTCAAAGTAAGGGGTCTACCCACCAAGGAAGAACAAGAAAGGCTTAATACATGGTGTGCAAAAGATGCATTGGCAAGGTCTTATCTTCTTAACTCTATATCTGATTTCCTTTTACCTCACATCAGGAATTGTAAGACTTCCCAAGAAACTTGGGAAACCTTGTCATCATACTTTTCATCTAATACAAGGGCCAGGAAGAATCAATTGTGGATTGAATTCACTACCCTTAGGAAGCAACCAAAGCAATCAGTCTTAGAATTTGTGACCAAGATCAAGGATGTGGCAGATCAATTAGCAAGCATAGGAGAGGAGATTGAAGAGGAACAAATAGTAAGGCAAATAACCAATGGACTGAAGGCAGATGATAAGTGGGAAAGCTTCACCACTGCATTGGATCTCTACATGGACATGCATACCCCAGACCTCACAACTCTGATGGGCCAACTATTCACACATGAAGCAAAGTTCACAAAGATTGGAGATACATCTGAAGGTAACACTCCTTCTACCCTATATACTGATAAAAAGGTTAAAGACAAAGGTAAAGGTAAAAAGCAAGAGGATGAAGGGTCTACCTCCCAAGCCAACTATGCAGGGAGAGGTAGATCTTCAAGAGGCAGGGGCAGAGGAGGTAAGCAAGGTAGGGGGAGACCCTACAATTCATCACCATGCAATATTTGTGGATTGTCTAACCACACCACAGATGAGTGCTACAGAAACTACAAAAATCAGAGAGGAAGAGGCTATCAAAGAGGTGGATACTCTCAAGGCAGAGGAAGATTCAACCAACACCAAGGCTACAATGGCTACAACAACAGCTACAACAACAATTACAACCACAATGGTAACTACCAAGGAGGATTCAGAAATAGGAAAGACTACAACAACCACACAGACGAGCAAGATGACTCCCTATTGATCATGAATATGACTTCCAACTCAGGTATCAATGATGATCATCTGTTTTATATTGATTCAGGGTGTTCTAATCATGTAGCTAGCAATGTGGCACTACTCTCTGATCTTGAGGAACCCAAGGGCAAACATCAAGTACAGACAGGTGATGATACTAAGCATTCTGTAGTAAAGATTGGAAATGTAAAAACTTGTGATGGTAACCAGAACCTATTGAGCAGGGTACTTTATGTACCAACTATTACCAAAAACTTAATGAGTGTTGGTCACATTGTGGAGAAAGGTTTGCAGGTCAGATTCACTCAACATGGAGCATATGTGGAGGACCCAAGACATGGATTCAAAAGGATAGCCAAGGGAGAAAAATCAGGTAGATTATTTACTTTTGAGCTAGAAGACACCAAAAACATTGCTTTATACAATTACAAGGATCAAACACTTTCAGAATTAGAAATATGGCACAAGAGACTAGGGCACATAGGTGAAAGGACCTTAAAGCAAATGAGCAGAGATCAATGTGTGCTTGGGATACCTAATGTATCCAAGAAACACATGATTTACAAATGTGGTGCTTGTCAGTTTGGTAAGTCTCACAGATTGCCCTACTCAAGGAAAGGTTTTATGCATGAAGACTACCTAGACTTGGTGCACACAGATGTTTGGGGACCTAGCAAGGATCCCTCCATTTCAGGATCAAGGTACTATGTGTCTTTCATTGATGATTATAGCAGATGGATTGTGTTATACTTTATGAAGCACAAGGATGAAGTGTTTAATTGTTTCAAAAGATATCTTGCACTAGTTGAAAATCAAACAGGAAGGAACTTGAAGAAGCTAAGGTCAAATGGAGGAGGTGAATACTTCTCAAATGAGTTTGAGGACTTCTTGCAGGAAAAAGGCATCAAAAGGGAGATAACCACAAGGTACTCACCTGAACAAAATGGGGTAGCTGAAAGAAGGAATAGACTTATAGTTGAAACAGCCAGGTCCACGCTTAATGAAAAGAAGTTGCCAAATTATCTTTGGGCAGAGAGTGTATCTACTGCCACCTATCTCATAAACAGGTTGCCATCAAAGTCACTTGATGGAATGACACCTTATGAAGCTTGGCATGGTAAGAGACCATCATTGGATCATTGCAAAATTTTTGGTTGTGTAGCATATGTGCATATTCCCTCACAGGTAAGGGGAAAGCTAGACCCTAAAGCAGAAAAATGTATTTTCATTGGTTATGACTTAAATCAAAAAGGGTACAGATTCTACAACCCAACCAATAAAGGGTTCAAGGTAAGCAGAGATGTCATCTTTGATGAGAATGACTCATGGTATGAGAATGAATGCAGGAAGGTTAGTCTACCCTATGATTTGGAAGAGGAGTTTCCAAAACTCTCAAAGGAAGAACCAATCCAGAAGGAAGACTCAAGTTCAGAAGATGATGACACAATCAACCTTGAAGAATTCAAGGCATGGAAGTCCAAGGGCAAGTTAAAGATGAAGAAGCTTGAGGATATACCAGAATCTTCAACTCAAGCAATGAGGAGATCTCAAAGAGAAAGTAAGAAGCCTATCAGATATGGGTAGATACATCTCTTGTAACTAAGCATTCAATTTATCTTGCAAAGGACTTGTTAAGTGAAGAACCAGGTTCATATGAAGAGGCAATCACCAAACCAGAATGGAAAGAAGCTATGGATGAAGAAATAGAAGCTCTCAAGGAGAGTGACACATGGGACTTGGTACCCAAGAAGGACTCTATGAAGGTGATAGGATCCAGATGGATCTACAAACTAAAGAGGAACTCTGATGGTACAATCAACAGGTACAAAGCTAGGTTGGTAGCCAAGGGTTTTGCACAAACCCTAGGCATTGATTATGAGGAGACATTTTCTCCTGTGGCTAAGATGCCAACAATCAGAGTATTGGTGAGTGTAGCTGCATCCAAGAATTGGAACATGTACCAATTAGATGTCAAGAATGCTTTCTTGAATGGATGGATATCTGAAGAAGTCTACATGTCACAACCACCTGGCTATGAAGATCCCAAGAAGGTAAATTATGTTTGTAAATTGAAGAAGGCTCTATATGGCTTGAAGCAAGCACCTAGGGCATGGAACTACAGGTTGACAACATATCTCCAAGACCAAGGGTTTACTATGAGCAAGGCAGACACTGCATTGTTTATCAAAAGGAGCAATTCAGAGGTAATCTATCTCTGTGTTTATGTTGATGACATCATCATTACAGGTAATGATGTCCAAGGAATCAGAAGCATCAAAAATCAGATGATGAAGGAGTTCAAGATCAATGATCTTGGATTATTGAAATACTTTCTAGGACTTGAATTGGTTTATACTAATTCAAGTATATATATCACTCAGAAGAAGTATGTGCAGGACATGTTAAAGAAATTTGGCTTGCAGGATGCTAAAGCCTCTAGTACTCCAATGGAAGTCAACCTAAAGCTAAGTGCTCATGAAGGGGATGAAGTCCAAGACATTACAGGATATCAAAGTATGGTAGGTAGTTTGAATTATGCTACCTTGGCCAGAATTGACATAGCATATGGAGTTAGTGTGCTAAGTCAATTCATGCACAAACCAAGGGTACCTCACCTTGAGGCTGCAAAGAAGATCTTGAAGTATCTAAAGGGAACTCAGAACAATGGTTTGTACTTTCCTTATACATCAGATATTGATATTAAAGTGTATTCAGATGCAGATTGGGCAGGATGCAAGCACATCAGGATACTTATCAGATGCAACCTATTTCTTGGTCAGCCAAGAAACAACCAACAGTGGAATTGTCATCCACTAAAGTAGAGTATATAGGGCTAGCCAATGCCACTCAAGAAGCTATTTGGTTAAAGTTTTTGTATACAGAGTAAGGCTTATACACTAGGCCTCCAATTATCTTTGGAGACAACACAAGCTCTCTTCACCTTGCAGCTAATCCAATATATCATGCTAGAACAAAACACATAGAGGTTCATTACCACTATGTGAGAGAGAAGTTGCTAAGCAAGGACATTCAGTTGACTTATGTGTCTACTAATATGCAATGTGTAGATTTACTCACTAAAGCTTTGGATGGAAACAAATTATGCAGATTCAAATCCATGATTGGATTGCAGGATGTGATTGAAGATTGAAGATGAAGACTTAAGCCAAAGTGTTTGGCTTGAGGGGGAGCTGTTGGTGTAATTTACAAGCCCTCACACTTGGCTTGGATTTGTTCTTGAAGACTCAACATGTGAGAAGAACCATAGGAACTTATGCTTATAAGTTCTTACCATTTTACTTCTTGTAAAAGTCTAAATCACTTGGAATCTTATGGATATACCTACTTGATAGATTCGTGGAAAATTAGAACTTGTGATTGAGAGAATATCTCCCTACTTTTAGAGGAGTGATTGAAGGGAGTCAAGAATTCAAATTTGAATTCAAACTCTCACTCATTTCATATATAAGTTGTACTTGAAAAGTCGCAGGGTGAGTGTCACTATTCCCGAGGCTAATTTCATCTATCATTGAGTGTGTGAGCTCTACTCCATAGCCTACACCTCTGAGTACCATTTGGCAATGTTTATCATGTCAATGGGAATGTAGATCAATGTGAATTAATACATATCTTTACATTCATCATCTCTATTATTCTCTGAGTGTACTACTTCAAGTCTGTCAACTTCAAAGAGGCATATCTCAGTGCCTACTCCACCAAATCAAGTGACTTAAAGCTTGGTAGATCCAGCTCAAAGCATACTACAAGCATACAAAGTTTGAAGCAATTTGGTTTAGCCAATTTTGAGAAATCGCGGTCGAAGTGCTCACTGGTATTTGTCTGCATACTTCCTAAAAAGTCGGGAGTGTTCCTAACTTTGCTAAAGTGATTTCTCTAAGTATAGTTCATCATTTTATCTCATTCCACTTGCAAATGGTAGCTTATTAAGCTAATAGAATACCTCTAGAAGGAATTTTGCCAATTGTAAGTGTACTGGTCATACTCAGTGAAAGACTGAGCAGGTGTCAATACCAAAATAACAAGTTTTCTTGGATTTGTGAAGTGTCAAGTAGTCTGTTTTGGTTTGATCACTACACACATCATTTGCAAAGTACATATATGATTTCTTGGTATCATTTGGAAGCTAAGGGTGTCTACTAATCATATCTGGAGTCACTGAGGGCTGGTGCAAAGCAGGATTAGCAGCACCTACTCAATCTTCTGGAGGATCCATCCATCTTTCCCAACAAAGTTTAGAAATTCTAGACAGAGAATAAAATCAAGGCATTTTCTTATAGTGAATTTAATGTAGATCCCTAAACGAGGTACTTGAAACAGGATTCACAAAAATGTCACATTGACACTTTTATTCTCTTATGCATGCTCTACCTTTCTCTCATACAGAAGTTTTCCTAATTCTTTCATCTTCATGTTCAATTTTCAACCACAAAACATGATGCAGATAAGGTCTAGAGAGAGAATATGAAACTTGTCATCCCAAAACTTTTCCTACATGCACAAGTTCATTCTAACCATTATCCCCACAATGTGATTCGAAAAAGTAAAAATGAATTATTTCACTAGAAAAAGGCCTACTACAATATGGCTCTATAAATGTTTATGTAATTGACTCTATCTTAATGCAACAAAAGAAATTTAGATTTTCTTCTGCTATTTTAGAAGTAGATTTTTCTACAAAAAGGATCTCGAATATGTTTGATTTTTTGGATTGGATGTTGATTGTGAAAAATAAATAAATAAAGTTTTAAACTAAATTGATAATATATCTCCAACAATAAGGATTTTTGCATTTTTTGCGCAAATATGTTAGAAATCAATTATGTTTGCGCAAAGAATTAAATAGCAATTAAATAAAAAAAATTAACTATATCACAATCCACTAAGACTTTTTTTTGGATAGTGAGGAATTCAACCGTTCCAAATTGTGATAATTTGGACGTAAATGTTTCGATGGAATTGGTTTATGCACCTTTTTCTTAGATAACAAACTCAGATTTGTTTGTTGTAAAATGTGTAGAAGCAGGTAGGCTAGGATATAAAAGTGGTGGCAAGAGACAGTGCATGCTTTCGCATTGAAAGATACTACATATTAGTCTACTGTATCCTTGTTTGCTAGTTTTTCTTGATTTTAGAGGGAGCAAGGTGACGGAGCTCAAAGGAGTTGGATACGAATGTTGCCGCAAATTAGTTGTATACTAACTCAAATAATCTTGATATAATTTTATGACCTTAATGTACCATTTTGTTCTCTACTGTCTGGAAATATATAGAATATAATATATTAATCTATAAGGTTTTTTATTGAATACATATATAATAACTACTTGTCCCTACATTCCCTTGGTCCGGGAGGCTACAAATTATATATTGTTCTACAGCAAGAACAATGAACTAAAAGGAGAACATTCTATTATGTTCAAGTAGTAATACATCTTGTATGATTTTTGAAGGATTGAATACCTACACTCAACGAGCTTGGCTATGATGACGTGTCAACAAATGTTCATGAACCTTGCCTTCATACTCAGTGGGTTATAGCTAGCTTTGAATCCATGCCTCTCATCAAAAGATAATTCAACATTATCGAGTAGCTATGGCCATAAGATGATTGTGTGTAGTGAATGTTGCATTTGTTAGTGATTCTATCAAATTTTATAGCATAGGCAAAGGAGAATATTGAATTTTGGAGGAATTAAGAAAATCTTGCAAGCTTCAAAATAACTTGAAGCCTCTCAGGTAATAGAAAAATATTTATAATGCAATATGGCTCAAAAAAGGTTTAAAAAATATTTTCATTGCAGCGAGCAAGGATCAACCAAAGAGTGTGGAAATGGAGCTCCTTGATGAAAAAGAAAAATATTTATTGTTCTTAATGTTCAATGAGAGAATTTCAGATGCTATAAATATGAATTCTTTGCCGAATCGGGTAACACGTTTTCTACCAATCATACCTTCAAGACAAATTGAAATCGATGCTATGATCTCAGAAAATATTCTTTGCGATTATGAAAATTTGAACCATAAAGCCCCACTTTATTTTTTTCCCAAAATAGAAGTTAGACAATAGCCTACTCTCCTAGACTTTAACTCATAAAGAAAACAAATTACAAGTGAACGTGCTTAGTACCCATGGGACCCCCCGAATCCCACAAAGGAGGGGAAGATCAAACACATTTAGAATGCTCTACAAAGAAGGTAGATCACCCTTTCATCTCCTTCATGTGGGGCACACTTACTTTTAATCTTATTATTCTCTAGGAAAAACACTCTATGATGTATGAAAGATGAGGGTTTCTTACAATTGGAAATTCTTTTGCCTAATACAAAAAGAGACTTTTCTAATGACCATTCTTTAGGAGGCCTTCCAAAATTGGTAGCACACCTCTCCTTCGAGATCTTCCAAAGGGTCTCACCTCTAATCACATTCCACAAAGATGAGGAACACCCGATCGCTTCACACAATAATGCTTGCTTCCAGAGGATTCCTCCCTAAAACTGCAAGATATTCTCAAGAGTATGCCAAAATGACATTGACTTGGGACATGAGAAGAAGAGGTGTCATAAGTCCTCGTTGCCACATAAGCATTTTTTGCACCATGGGGGTAACCCACAAATTCTGCTAGCCTTTGCATTGGTCCAAAGTCCTCGATGGAGGATTTGTCACATAAGCACCGACTTTTTTTATCTCAATGAGTGGATGCCAAAGTGACTGGAACTTAAACTCCCATCACAAGTTCGACCAACCAAGACACCACTTCCTATTAAGCATGACATGAAGGTCTCGATTCTTCTTGAATCTTGGACTTTTGTCAAGGCTATTGCAATTGAACCATCTAAGGCCCTCATGGTGGGGAGGGTGCTGGCCAATGAGGAGAGCAGTCTTTGAGCATTCCCAAGCGATGAATTTTCTCTACAAAAGGGTCGATTCTTCATAGTCCACTCTTACATCAATATCAATTTCCTGAAATCTAATCCACTAGCATGTATCTTGATTCTAGAGATGTTCATATGGACGGAAGTCTTTGTTCCAAAGGTACTCAACCTTATGGAGGTTCCATGTCTCAACACCTCGGATACCCTTGATAGGGAACCAGATTGAATCATTCTATCTAATAGTGGCCACCCACCGCCAACCCTCACTTATTCAAATCCGAGCCACATGGAGAAACTGGAAAAGGGGAGAAGAGCACGGTGAGGAGGCTGAGGTCCTTCCATCCCAAGAGGCCCATAAGATGAAGATTGCTACTATTCCTAAAGATAAGCTTGGCCTAAGAGGCTTCATTATTGCTCCATGCCTTAGTTAACCATTTTACTCCTAATTTATTGGCCATGTCTTCGATGTCAAGAATGGCCAAACCACCTTGAATCTTTTGGATAATGCAAGTACTCTATTCAATTTTGGGGATTCCCCTTCTATTGGGTCACCTATCCACAGAAAGTTTCTCTAGAACCTTTCTAATTTAACTATCTCTTGTCTTGGTCTTTCGGTCTCCAACAAGAGAGAAAGTAACTAGTTGAAGAAATGAGGAATGTTTTAATCACCATGGCCCTTCCCGCTAGGTTCATCTACATACCTTTCTAGTAAGGGAGTTTTTTATCGAGCTTTGAGAGAACCCAGTTCCATCATTGGCCCATTGATACATTAAATCCCATCAAAATACCTAACAAGGAGAAAGGTTTTCCCACTGGGAATCAACTGATAGCCTTGGTCAATAAGAAACTAGGATGGGTGTCCCGTAACTACCTGGAACTGGTTTTAGAGTAGTCTATTTTGGATCCTAAAGGCACAAGGAATGTGTTTAGGCATCTCCAAAAAGTATCAATGATGTTCATATCGTTATGTACAAAGGCATTCGTGTCAGCAGCAAACAATCTCATGAGCATTTGTTCTAGATTGAGAAGGAGGGAGAGGCCATGAATCTAGCCCAAGCCAGCATAATGTTTCACAAGGAAGCTAAGACCATCAGCAGTAATAGCAAAGATGAGAGGGGCCAAGGGACATCCTTACTTGATAGATCATTTTAGTCTAATAGCTTGAGAAAGTTGGCCATTGATGTTTATATGAGATGATGCATTTCCCAGCAATGTCGAGACCATCTTAGTGAACTTGTGACAAAAAATGAGGTCTTCCAGAGATTGGAGAAGCAAGTTCCACTCATGCCTATCATAGGCTTTGTTGAAGTCAATATTAATAAAGATTACATCTTGAGCAGACTCTTTAGCAAAATCTAGACCTTCCCAGACATGAATGATAGCTTCCAAGATGGAGCTCCCCTTTATGAAACCTTTTTTATCTTCACTCAACCAATTTTGTTAGTGGCAAGCAATTCTACTAGCAATAACTTTAGAAAGGATCTTGTTGTTGTTATATTTATGTATGAGGCTTGGCATGATCGTAAGCCATCTGTTGCTCAACTATGTGTTTTTGGTTGTCTAGCATATGCATTAGGGCCTGAACAACATCATGAGACATTGGATGATAAAGTAGTAAAATGTATTATTTTGGGTATAGTTCTGAAAGCAAAGGCTATCCACAGATCAAATGCATTTTGGCTAGCAGTGATATTGTTTTTGTGGAAGATGTTATTTAGTTTTTACTTTCATGCACAAAGGAGACATCTGTTAGCTCCAAAGACATGTATGATACTTTGCTACCTCTTTTTATAGGTGGATAGTCTAGTGTTGGTCCTAATGAGGAAACTTCTCAACCTTTGCAAGTTTCATGTGCTGATGTAAATCATTCCATTTTTTATGCAGATTTACATGATGCACTTGTTGATGAGAGAACAGATATTGAGCATGCAAAAACTATGCCAAAATGGCTGGTGTAGACTTTGCATGATAGCACATTACATGCACCTCTTTCATATCATACTCGATTAGGCTCTCATAGTGCTTCTTTTGCATCAAATTTCTATGTTATGGTTGTCTCTAGTCTTTGTGATGAGAATGAGCCTATTTCATTTGATGAAGCTCAAAATTCAGAAGTTGGATGGCTGCTATGCAATCTGAATACGATGCTATAATGAAGAATGGTACTTGGCATTTATGTGACTTGCCTCCTCGCAAGAAGACCATTGGCACTAAGTGGGCACACAAGCTGAAGTGTAAACCTTATGGAACAGTTGACAGGTATAATGCTAGGCTTGTTGCAAAGGATTATGCAAAGGAAAGAGGCATTGATTTTGATGAGACCTTTGCTCCTACTTGCTAAATGACTACTGTTTGTAGCATCTACGCACTTGGAGCTCATCATGGTTGGAATGTACATCAATTAGACATCAAGACTACATTTATGAATGGTGACTTGCATGAAGAATTGTATGTTTTTCATCCTCGTGGCTTTGTGCAAAAAGGGCATGAAAACCAAGTGTTCACATTAAGGAAGGCATTATATGGTTTAAATCAAGCACCATGTGCTTGGTATGAAAAGATACATGCCTATCTGATTGCACATGGTTTTGAGAACAGTCCAACTAAAAGCACCTTATATGTTAAGCATGCTAATGATGTGCTTCTGATCATTTTTGTGTATGTTGATGACATGTTGCTCACTAGTCCTCATGAGAAGCATATTTCTGATTTCAAGGCTAATTTTCATGCCTCATTTGAGATGTTTGATTTGGGGCATTTGCATCATTATTTGGGCGTTTCAGGGAAGAAAATAGAAAGGACGCTCGATGCGGTAACTTTTTCTGTGAATTGAAGCTTTCTGTTGTTTTACCTTCTTCATACATTAAATTATGATGCCATAATAGAAATGAAGTAGATATGTACATTCTTATGATGTGCTTGTCTGTTCATCGCTTAACTCTTCTGAGTAATTTAAGCTCCATGAATCCATATTGAGAATCGTCTGATACACTATAATGTTACATTAAATTTTAATGGTCATCTATTGATGCATTGAAGCATAAATAGCACTTGCGCAAAGATTTGGGATTGTGAAAACAGTGGGCACAGAAGAATATAATTGATGATGATTTCTTGTGTTTGAAAAAACTGTGGACATCTTTGGTTCACAAAGCGATGGAGATTTCATGGTTTTAACTGAAGTGTTGTGATGTATGTAGTTATGCTTTATAGTATTTCAATTGTTTGATTATCTATACGAACGCAATGCAAATCATATTCAAATGATTTCGAATGACTATCAGTTTTTCTATTATTATGTTTCGTAATCTTTAATAAAATAGATGAGTGATATTTTGAATCATGTATACCTTGAATAAGTGACTATTTTGTGTACCAGTTAGAGCTCGTAGATGAGTAACATTCAATAAACAAAATACATTAGTTTACGGTAGTGCTTTGAGGATATCTGTGACAAGTAGAGACCAAGAACAATAAAAATACTAAAAACTTGAGAGACTCTCTAATTGTTTCTTATGGCTCTGATTCAAAATCGTATCATTTCATTTATACCTCTCTAAAAATTTTATAAAGAATATAGACACTACAGCAGATGCTTCATGTAAATCAGGCGCTGAATACCTATTGTGGACAGATAATCATAAAGCCGGAATGAACTTAAAGGAAATTTCAATATGTGCATAAGATTAGAGCAAAGTGCAGGACGGAAGTTTTATTCAATTAAGTTTCTGGTGGAGATAAAATGGCTTCTGCAACGCAGTAATACAATAATTGTTCAAACTCACATATATTTCGATGAAGAAGAAACTTTGAGAGTATAATTGTTTGTTTAAGATTTAATTAATAAAAATTTGTCCCTGCGCTTGTACTCTGGAACCTTGCCTGTGCACCTGCTATCCACTCTTTGAAATGATCATCTTCTCTATTGCCTAAAACGATTCGCATGCTTTGCTTGAATTTCTCTAGCAAAAATCTCAAGCTATGCACAACAAATCGTTGGAATTTAACATTCGATAACTCATCATCTAAGAGAATAGCTCCATCAAAAACCAGCTCGTATTGATTTATAATTTGCAAGGCCTTCCAAATTATCACAAGTGTTTCGAGACCTTTTAATTATATGAAGAATCTTTGATTTTGTATGTGTTTTCAAATTTCTATGTTAATCTGATATTTACCTGAGTTTGCTCCAAGCACCTGACATGCGCCGTTAGCGAGATGGTTGATTTGATCCACCAGCCATCGCGAATCACTCTCACATTTGAACCGGTCGTGAAATGTGATGTGTTTGATTAACGTCGGGTTCAAATGTGGGAGCGAAAGCGACAGCTGGTGGATCAAGCTGATCGCGGGTAATACGGTGCACACCGGGTGTTTGGAGCAAGCTCACGTAGAGTTAAGGAAGATTCAAAGATATGTTAATAAAAACTCAGAAAAAAAATCTATTCAAAACCCAAGACTTTGCATAAATCACAGGCCCATCAAGCAAACAAACTTGGACAATTAATGATTCATCTTTCAAATCTATTCATAAATGTCAGCACCTCTATCAAAACATCTTTATGCTTTTGTCAAATATGAGTTGGTGATGATAAGTTATTGGATATTATAAAAGCATAAGATTGTAAGTGAAGGAGATATTTATATTTGTTTAGGTTGAATGACATGCAAAGAAATAAAAAAAACATGGAAATACAAAGTGAGTTACAATCGGGTACAAAACCTATTGAATGCTCGAAAGTTAAATTAATAGTAAAAATTCAATGATCGTTTGGAAAACAATCGACTCACTTTACCTATGTCAAATAAGCAAAAAATGGATTTTTCTTTTCATCAGAACAAGATATTTACGAGATAACTTAGAAGCTTTCCAGCATCAACCTCACGTCACTCATTTGACCAAAGATGATTTGAATCCTTTATACAAAGAACTGTATGTTCAGCAATCAAAAGATAACCCTGCAATGGCATCAAAATAGCGTTTTTCGATCAACCAATTTATACCCAAACTTCACACATAATGGAAACCTTCTTTGGCAAGAAATACATTCTAGTAGCCATAATAAATTAATTCCAACTATCGCATCAAAGATTTCTATGCGAGTTCTTCAAACATGCAGGATCTAAGGATTCATATAGCTAGCAAATAACTCTATCGTTCATATCCTATGAACCAGATTACATATCAAACAGTCTTTTGGATGTAACAACCGATTGAAGAGAACAGTCATAGGTTTGAACATATTATGATCTGGATTTTACAAAACCTTTTCCAACAATGAAAATTAAAAGAACATCAACTGTAATATGCAAACATAACTCCTATGCTAAGCATTAGACATAGCTATATGAGCCTTTTCATAACCAAGTCCAATCATAAAACATGCGTACTTTTCAGAACTTCATAAAAAATTTGCCTTTAATGAAATACATGTATTACATTGTATTCAGTCTCTGTTGTATAGACGATTGAATGAAAGTCAAGCTAAGACCTGAATCTAACTTTATTGATTTCTCTATCTAAACAGAGTTCATTTCATTAGTTAAGCTTTATGCTATGTATAAGTTTATTATCAAATAGAAACTCGAAATTCTAATAAAATCATATTACGTGTCTCAGATCAAATGATCCATAAATTTGCATACGATAGATTGGCACAACGGAAAAGTGGAGCTTGTAACAATTTGAGAGCTCTTGTACCATAGGGAAAAACAAATCAAGTGTCTATGATGTTTTTACCAGTTGCAATCTATAACATCTTCTATGCCAAATTCATGTATATAAGCCATTCCATGCAATGAGCTTAATCAACATTTTGTCCATCCAGAGAGCCTATCATAGTTGAAACAATGCCTTCCTCTCTAAATGCATCTGTGCATTGATAAACCTTGCTTTAAAGTTCTTTTTCATAAATGCTTACCTTATGTTAAGAAAAAAAACAAATGCCCAATAAACATGAAAGATAAACCTTCTCAACAGCAATTGCTTATTTCAACATATATATCTGTTTTAACGCACATCTGATTATTAACAGGAGTTTATTAATTTCGCATCAATCATATAAACATAAAGCATCAAAGTCTCTTTGGATGGCATAGCTATGAAGATCAGATCAATATGAAAGTGGTTCGCTTCAGCATCTGTCACAGATCTGAATAATTATCACACTTTGTTAATAAAGAATATGAACATTTATTGAATCGATAATTTCAGTGAACCATGAATAATAAATCTCTGCCATGTATGAGTTTTAAACTCATAACCTTACAGAGCAAAGTGACCAACAATTTTAAATCTCCGCTTTTATCTGCAGGAATCAAAAACATCTACACACAAGTAAATGGTCACATCCGCTTAAACTCACTAGAAAACATATGTTGAAGCGTCTCTTACGTCATGCTAAATTTTTACAGAAGAGTTCAATCAAGCTTCGCTACCAGAATCATCATAGTTCACGCACGCATAATAATATGACAAACAAGTAATCCTTAAACAGTGACTTTTCCTAATCGATTTATTAGATAAGATAACAGTCGTTATGCAAGATCAGGCGGAGAATTGCACAAATCAATTCTAAATTACATATTGTTCAGATAAGTAATTCATAACGTTTATAGATATTCTTCGTACTGAAATCATGAATCTTCCACCACAGCGTTCAAACTTTGATTAATTCAGTTCAATATCAAATATAAGAAGCAAATGTCGGACGCATCAGATGTATGAAGGTTTTCAGAGATTGAGGTAGTATGGAGGCATCTTATGTGATGATCAGATTGGTTAGCATCAGATCACAGCAGCATTTTGACCTCGTTAGCATTCATCGTTGGAGAAGGAAGACTTCCACAATCCATCTACGGTGTTGTCCAACTCCGAAGATGATTGCGACACCTTGAGAATATGAACATACAAGAACGTGGAAGTGCTCCGATGATCAGAGATGGATTAAAATTGTCGAGCGCTCATCAAATTAATAAGCTTTCAAACAGACAATCAACATCAACAGATCCTTGACAGTAGTGCAATGTTGATGATGCACAAACATGGTACGGTTCCCTTCCTTCATCGAATTTCTTAACGCAAGGAGCACATCATGTGGACTGTAGGAGTTGTCAGAATTCATCAGTGAAAAAATGCTACACACCATTGATCATAAAGTATAGTGATGACAACCGCATCAATTCCCAGATACAAAACGAAAGTTGGCCTCCCCTATGCGCAAGCATCCATATGTTTGTATATAAACGGAATTTTATGCATGCACTTCCACATGACTTCTCATCCTTCTATTTCTGCCTCAAAAGAACAGCGAGTGTCAAGTGTTTGCATGGTCGCCTCGTACTTCATAACTGAAGAAAAACCATCATCCTCAAGTATTGCCAATATTAGAGCATCACTACCAAAACTCCGCAATACAAAAAATTACAAAGTGCGGCTCTAAAGAGTCTTATAAAGAGATATAATAATATGTGCTAGCTTTTTATATCTTATAGTCCAGCTATGAGGAATACAAAAGAAAAAGCTTTTGATCTTTTCTTCTTAATGGCACACCATGCTCCCCAAAAACTTGAGAGCGAAACGGTGGAGAGAAAATCTCTACGACAATGTTTCCCATAAGGGTTGAGATCATCTTGGTGAATTTTTTACTAGATCCGAGATCTCTAAGCGACTACAAAATATAGTTCCATTCCAGCCTGTCGTATCAAAGTCAATCTTGAGGAAGACCACATCTTGTCTTGACTCATTTGGGAAGTGAAGACCTTCCCAGATATCTATAATGGTTTCCAAAATTGACCTGCCTTTGACAAAACCTTTTTGGTCCTCGCTTAACCACGCTCTCAGATGGCTGGAAGTTCTATTGGTTATGACTTTGGCAATGATCTTATATCCCATTTGGAGCATCTTAATCGGCCGCTAGTTCTCAATTCTATTCTTTTCCCCTTTTTTTGTATTAACTTGATAATGCCATTGTATAGGCAAGTTGGAAGTCCGCCAAACTCGAGCGTCTCTTGCCAAACCAGACGAAGAGGGGTGGCGAGCACCAACTTGAAGGGCTTAAAGAACTCTAGATCTTAATAATTGCTACATATCTAGCCTCTACTTTGTTGGATTCAATGGATCCCATGAGAACTATGCCTTTTTTCATTGTAGTTTCAAATTTGTTGGATTCAATGGATCCCATGAGAACTATGCCTTTTTTCATTGTAGTTTCAAATTATTCAAGCTAACGGTGCGAAGAGTAGATATCGGAAACTTCTTTTAATTAAAATGGCAAGTTATTTTTAAAAAAACTTCTCTGTCAAATCAGACGGAAGTTCAAGGTGTGTCATATGGAGAGACCGAACCTGGAGGCTGGAGCTCGTAATTTGTGAATTGAAGTTTTGCGTTCCATAGAAATGTAGAGAAACCTGTTACCACTTCTACACCTCTCTCTCTCTATCTCTCTCTCTCTCTCTCTCTCTCTCCCACGAGATGCGTTTTCTTCAAGGCATGGATAACTTTGGAGCAATTTGATGTCAAATTGTCCTTGAAGCCTCTCCATCTCACGTAATGAGTTGGCAATGACCTGGCAGAAAATCAGCCTTTGCTAATGACGCCAGTACAAAGCGACATCGGCCGCAAACATTTCATTCTGCAATGGGTCCGACCGTCCGAGGCACTTGGGGCCGACGAATCAGAGGCGGGCCATCGCCAATCCTGCTTTCCATCTTCTCAACTTGATGACGAACTGGCAATGGCATGCTTTTCGAATGTCGACACTTAAGAAAAGAAGCTTATGGCAGAAAGCTCCGTACAGAAGCTAAGATTCCAGCTTCTTAGAATGACTCCAATTCAAATTTCACGGTCGAGCCTCCTCAAGTTCGCCATCTGTGTCGCAGACTCGCAGTCACGCGGGCTTCCCCTGCGACAAAATTAGGAGAGCACGTAATATATATATATATATATATATATATATATATATATATATATATATATAAAAGAGAATCAGTGGAAAGCATGAATGAAGAACAGAAGCAAAAATTACATTTACATGCCCTCATAGTACGGGAAGAGGCCCCCAACGATTACATATATATGTCAGATCATGTCCATTCCAGTGGACCCGAACAAAGACAAAAGGTATATACCCCTGTCGGAAAGTTTTCCACCGTTCAATTGACGTCCAAGAAAATGAAAATATGTTCATTGGTTAACTCTAATCCCTTTGTTACACTATTGATTAAATGTTTTGCTTGAAACTTATCTCTTTGTAAGTGTTTATAGATACAATTGATGCAGAAAAAAATGTGTTCATATTAGGGTATTTAATTATTAAACTCTTAATATAAGATTAAATTAAATGAATTATTTAATTAGGAAATATAGGATAATTGAATTGAAAAGATAATTAATATGGATAAATAATCAGTGGTGTGTGTGAGTAAGTATTTAAAGAATGGCTCATAAAAGATGTGGAATTAAAGTAATTTAAGGTGTGGTTTAAGTGAATGATGCACTTAAAGGAGGTTAAAGTAAATCTTAAATGTGAGGTAAGTGTGAAAATGGATTAAAGAATGGAGTATGTGGAATATGTGATTAAAGTGATTAAAAGTAAAGGATAAAAGTATGGTTGAGAGTTAAAGTATGAGTGTGTCAAAGACTGGTGTAGATGGAAGGGCAAGTGTGAGCATTTAGTATAAATATGTGCTTCTACTCTATTATTTCCTGATGATTTTTTGTAGGTACTCATTCTCCTTTGTCTTCTTCGCATCCATTCCTCAGATGTCTTTATTATGCAAAGTTTTAGCTCATTAATTGACCACGCTGAGAGATCTCAGAGAATAGATATTCAATTCTTCTTTGATGAAGGCAGGAATAAAGTAAGGGAGTCGGTTGACTCGGTTAGCTCGAGTCAAAACCCGAAGAGGAGGAAGTTTTGTTGGAGATAGATGTCTGCGGAAGCACGCGAACAGCACAAGGAAGAAGAAGAAGCTTGGAGCACAAACACACAATACTGAGTGTATTACTAGAGACTGTACAAAGATAAGTAGCCCATTAGGGCAATAGGCGTATATACAAGCCGGGGGAAAAAAACCTCCTAAAAAGGGAAAAAAGTGACCCGGCGGTCCAAGTGTGTTCACACACATCACTACCTAAATATATCAACAAATCCCCCTGGGAGTGATGCAGTGTACAAGGAGCTGGCACTCATATATAAGGAAGTGCCAAGCTATGTGGAAATCACTCCACAAAAGGAAGTAAGCCCAAAGCTTTGCAGAAAGCTTCAAACTTCTCCCTGGGCAGAGCCTTCGTGAAAAGGTCTATTATGTTCTCCTGCGTGGGCACATATGCCAAGCTGATCTCCCCAGCAGAGAACCTCTCCCTGACATAGTGATAATGCACCTCAATGTGCTTAGTGCGAGCATGGAACACAAGGTTCCTCGCAACTGCCAATGCGCTCTGACTGTCAGTGAAGATGGTGGTGGCTGAAGACTAGCCAACACCCAAATCAGCCATAAGGCATCTGATCCACACACACTCAACAGTCACTGTGAAAGGTGCCCTATACTCAACCTCACAACTGGAAGTGGCCACAATAGGCTGCTTATTGCTCAACCAAGATATACATGAGCTACCAAGCATGAAGCAAAAACCACTGGTGGACACACGAGTGTCATAGCAACCAGCCGAATCTCAGTCAGAAAAAGCATGCAAATCTGGCAGTAGTGATTCCCCCTTGGGATAAAACAACCCAAGTAGCTGAGTACCACTCAAGTAGCAAAAGATGCGCTTAACCGCCTGCCAATGTGTGACTCCTGGGCAATGCATAAACCTGCTAATCTGTGAGACAGCAAACTGAATATATGGCCGAGTAATGCATAAGTAAATCAAGCATCCAATGCTTGCTGATAGAGAACAGCATCAAATGCATCTCCAGCATTATGAAGACTCAATCATAAACCTATGTCCATAGGAGTGGCAATAGGCTTACAGTCTTCAAGGCCAAAATGCTGCAATAATGTGTCAATATATTTTGTTTGACACAAAGCCATTCCACCATCAACTTGCATAAACTGAATGCCCAAATAGCTGATGCAAATGCCCCAAATCAGACATCTCAAATGAGGCATGCAAATCAGCCTTGAAATAAGCAATATGCTTCTCAATAGGACTAGTGAGCAGCATGTCGTCAACATAGACAACAATGATCAGAAGCACATCATTAGCACGCTTAACATATAAGGTGCTTTCAGTTGGACTGTTCTCAAAACCATGTGCAACCAGATAGGCATGTATCTTCTAATACGAAGCACGTGGTGCTTGCTTTAAACCATATAATGCCTTCTTTAACGTGCACACCTGGTTTTCATGCCCTTTCTGCACAAAGCCACGGGGCTGAAAAACATACACTTCTTTATGCAAGTCACCATTCAGAAATGCTCTTTTAATGTCCAACTGATGTACATTCCAACCATGATGGGCTGCAAGTGCACAAATGCTCTGAACAGTAGTCATACGGCATGTAGGTGCAAAGGTCTCATCAAAATCAATGCCTCTTTCCTATGCATAACCCTTTGCAACAAGCCTAGCCTTATAGCTGTCAATTGTACCATCAAGTTTACGCTTCAGCTTGTATACCCACTTAGTGCCAATGGCCTTCTTTCCAGGAGGAAAGTCACATAAAGACCATGTACCATTCTTCATTATAGCATCATATTCAGATTGCATAGGAACCATCCAATTTTCTGAATTCTGTGCTTCATCAAAAGAAACACGCTCATTCTCATCATAGAGACTAGACGCAGCCATAGCATAGCAATCTGATGCAAAGGAGGCACTATGAGAGCCTGAACGAGTATGATGTGACAAAGGTGCATCTAATTTGCTGTCATGCAAAGTCTGCACTAGCCATTTTGGCATAGTTTTTACCTGCTCAATATCAGCTCTCTCATCAACAAGTGCATCATGTAAATCTACATCAGAAATGGAATGATCTGCATCATCATATGAAACCTACAAAGGCTGAGGAGTTGCCTCATTAGGACTAGCACTAGACTGTCCACGTGTAAAAAGAGGCATCAAAGTATCATACATGTCTTTGGAGCTAACAGATGTCTCCTTAGTACATGAAAGCAATGGCTGAATAGCATCTTCCACAAAGACAACATCACGGCTAACCAAAATGCGTTTAGTCTGTGGATGATAGAGATGATAGCCTTTACTTTCAGAACTCTACCCAACAAAAATACATTTTACTGCCTTATCATCCAATTTTTTGCGATGTTGTTCAGGCACTAGTGCATATGCCAAACAACCAAAAACACGCAGATGAGCAACAGATGGCTTGCGGTCATGCCAAGCCTCATATGGAGTGATAGACTACAGCGCTTTAGTGGGACACCTGTTCAGTACATATGCTGCACACATGACAGCCTCAAGCCATAAACTATGTGGTAAAGCCTGACTTTTGACCATGCACCTCGCCATCTCCATGAGTGACCTATTCTTTCGTTTAGCAACTCCATTCTGTTGAGGTGTATAAGGCACTGTACACTGGTGTTTTATCCCACGTTCAGCCAAAAATGCATTAAAATCAGAAGACATATATTCCCCCCCTCGATCAGAACGGAGGGTGCCCATTTTACATGCTGACAAATTTTCAGCTAAAACCAAAAACTGTTTAAAGCACATGAACACTTCGGACTTTGCTTTGAGTGGATATACCCATGCATGCCTGGAAAAATCATCAATGAAAGTCACGAAGTAAAGGTAATTTCCAAAAGAGGGTGTCTGCATAGGACCACAGACATCACTATGTACAAGCTGTAGTTTTTGTGTAACCCAAACTGAACCATCTTTTGGAAAGGAGGAACGCTGCATTTTGCCCAGAATACAGCCTTCACAAACATGTTTTCCAGGTGCCTCAAGTTTGAGCAAAGAGGACACCATTTCAGATTTCTGGAGGCGTAGCAAACTAGCAAAATTCATATGACCAAAGTGTGCATGCCAAAGCTTTGCATCTGACATAGCCTGAGAATCATTTACTGCACATGCCAAATCATTTTCAGATCTTTCATAGTCTATGAGCTTATAGAGCCCACGACATAAAATGCCAGAAGCAATAATAATATCGCCATTTGACAGATCATGAACTGTACATCTGTCATCAACAAATTTCACAACCAAGCCAATCTTGGCTAATGCAGAAACTGATAAGAGATTCTTCTTGATCCGTGGCACAAATAAAGCATCTGACAAAGTGAAAGAACTACCATGAGTGGTAGTCAAAATTATCTTACCAACTCCCATAACAGGATAAGAGGAGTTGTTGGCGCATGTAACAGTATTCCCTGTAGGGGCAGGCTTGAGTGAAGAGAAGAAACTACACTACGAGGTAATATGTTTGATAGCCCCACTGTCAAAGTACCAAACATCTGAGTCTACTGCAAACATGCATTGATCATGAGAAGATAGGTCAAAACTGTACACATTAGTAAACGCCCATTCTTCTTCCTGCACAAGATTTGCACACTCTGTTTTTGGTGTAGAGGCCTCTGCAACAACCATTCTAGCCTCTTTCTTCTTTGCCTCTTTAGCAGCCAGTTTTGGACAGTTCTTTATGATATAATCATTCCCTTTACAGTACTTACAAAACAATTTCTGCTTTTCTCATTTCTTCTCATCTTTATCTTCCTTCTTCGAATATGCAGAATTAGTAGATTTCTGCTTACTAGTTGAAGAGCTCCATTTTCCTTTGCCCTTCTGTCTAGCCAGGAAAGCTTGATCTGCAACTCGCATAATGGACCTGTTTTGCCTGGACTGATCTTCCTACAACAGGACAGAGACTAACTCCTCAAATGACAAGGCATTTGGATTGCCTTTCATCATTAACCGAAGAGTAGAAGCAAAACTCTGATATGAATCAGGAAGACCATTCAGAACGGTCTGCACAAGTGAGCTATCTGGTATAACCTCATTAGCAGAAATCAATTGTTCCTTCAAGTCTTTGATCTTTGTTAGGAAGTTGTCCATAGAATCACCTTCATTCATGTGCTTACTCTCCAACTGTTTTTGGAGGTAAGCAAAACGAGCCTCATTCCTAGCTTGGTACAATCTGGTAAGTGTACCCCAAGCATCCTTAGCTGTTTTGCAAGAGTGAATATGAGGAATAATGGCACGTTTGACAGACAAAGCTATCAATGCATTTGCCTGGGCATCTCTGCCATCCCAACGAGTCTGCTCTGTAGTAGGTGTAGCAGAAACATCAACACGAACAGGAATCTGCACAATATGATCTTCGACACCATCTTCATCAGCTCCAGCACCTGTATTCACAGTACCTATTGTTACAGGTGTAACAGGACATCTTTCAACACCCGTTCCACAAACCTTTTGCAACCAATACATGTCGCATCATATAAGCCCATAATGGGTAGTTGGTACCATCCAATCTATCCTCAACAGCCAACATACGGAATGCATCACTCCTTTGAGCCATGGCCGGTGACTAAAATACCTTGATGCAAAAAATTGACTGTATCTAAGTTGAATGGAACTGCCCAGACAAGTTCTGCAAAACCTGTAGCAGACTTCGAGACGCTTATACTGGAAAACAGAAACATGTATATACCTTTGTCACAAAAAGACAAAACAGCCTACACAAGCACTGTGATAGTGCATTCAGAGGTCGAAACGAGCTCAGATCTCGATTTTGGCACCACACAGCAAAGCTGTTTTAATCTCCGAAACACCCTGAGTATGCTCACCAAAATTTGTACAATTCTGGGACTGCAAACGGAGGAGTGTCGACGGAACCCTAGATGAAGCGATGACCTGCTCTGATACCAATTGTTGGAGATAGATGTCTGTAGAAGCACACGAAGAGCACAAGGAAGAAGAAGAAGCTTGGAGCACAAACACACAATACTGAGTGTATTAGTAGAGAATGTACAAAGATAAGTAGTCCATTAGGGCAATAGGCATATATACAAGCTGGGGTAAAAAAACCTCCTAAAGAGGGAAAAAAGTGCCCCGGCGGTCCTAGTGTGTTCACACACATCACTACCTAAATATATCAACAAGTTTTAGGTGCTAAAATGAGGAATTTTCAAGCTCATAATCTAAACTATGTAGCTTGATTTATGTCAGTGTCCTGCTCAGAGAAATTAGACTTTTCCCCTTCGAGTGTCCACGGTTTATGAGCTGAGTGTGGCAGTTAGAGAGAGATGAAGTACAGAGGGGAGAAAGAGTTTAATGATTTTGATCCCTTCCTCCTGGCGGTGCTATAGGCGTGCAGTCGTGTAGAAAGAGAGAAAGATAGAGTGAGAGGTTAGTTTTTTTAATTAAATTAATTCTTTTTCTCTCCCTCCACGGCGCTGTAGGCACAATGCGTGTAGAGAGAGAGAAGACAGAGAGAAAGAAACGCTGTCAACACAGCACACAAAGAGAGAGAAGACAAAGAGAAAGAAATGCGTAGGAGAGAGAGTGTGTAGACAGTGAACACAGAGAGAGCATAAATACTATGTGCATCCAGAAGACAAGGACTAGCAGCGGGCTGGTCACGCACAGAGAGCGCTCAGAGAAGATTGGATCTGTCGCTATAGTGAGCAACAGAGAGAGAGAGGGACCTGCAAGAGAGAGAGAGAGAGAGAGAGAGAGAGAGAGAGAGAGAGAGAAAGAGACTGAGAGAGAGAGAGAGAAAGATAGAGAGAGACGACAAAAAGAGAGAGAAAGATAGTTAAATCTAATTAAATATATAATTTGTTGTTTTAATTAGGGATAATTAAATAGGTTTAGATTCAATTTAATGTATTGTTTAATTAGATATAGTTAGGTCTAATTAATTATTTTTGTTATTTTAATGATTACTTTAGCATGAATTTGTATGCATGAATGTATTTGTAAATATGAATTAAGTATATGGATGCATGTGTATGCATGTAGAATGATAGTTTACATGAATCAATGTATGTGCATATATGCATATGCATATGAGATAGAAATAAGTATGAATATAAGTCATAAGAAATTGAATTAGCATATAGATTGAACATATGGAAAAGAATATGCATTCATGTGTATATGTATGTAAATGAATGGATGAGCATACGTATTAATGTATGCATTGTTATGTTATTTTACTTAAGATTAAGTGTTAGCATATGCTTGATTATATTCTAGCATATTTGTATTTTCAATGCATCTAAATGAGAATGTGTCTAATCAGTATAAGTGTAGAGTAAGTTTAATTAGTAATTCATGAGTATACGTGTTTACATGTGCATCATTATATGTATGCAGAAGTAGAATTGAAATGTGAGCATATATATGCATATTAGCATGCATAAGCATAAGATAATGCATGAACTTAATATGTATAAACCTAGTATTAACATGTGCATTAGTGTATGCATGATTAGCTTGTATGGACATGATTGGAAGAATCAATGCAAGCATGTGTAAATATGAGAATGAGTATATATGTTAGGTGCATATAGGAATGGATGAGCATGATTGTTTCATGTATGAGTTAGTGAGTTTCTAAAAGTATGTTAGTATATAAATGTTTAGTATATGTATTAGCATATTATCATGTGCATGAAAGTATATGTTAGCATGAATTTATAGGCATATGTAACATATGTATGAATATTTTTTAGCATGCATATCATTTTAGCTAAATTTTATCATTTAGAAAGATTTCTCATTCATATTATTATTGCTAAAACCTATTCTTGTTATTTTCATTAATTCATTTCCTATTTCCATTGATCTTCATTGCTGATGTCCATAGAGTATTTAGTTGAATCTAAAAGTAATGCAACTATAGAAGTAGAAGTAGCAGAAGTCATTAAGAACAGAACTATGCAAGAATCTTTAATCTCTATATCTTATGATCATTGTCTTACTAGGTTTTTAACGTTATTTTCCATTGCATCTCCTGAACCTGAGGATAGTGAAGATTTATTTCCACCACCTCTAATCAGATGTACTCAACCACAGCATATTGAATCCCAAGAAGAAGATATTATTAAAGAGCACTTAACTGAGGAATCATTGATTTTACCTTCATATCAAGAAGCCATTGTGAGGTATAGGGCAGCTCAACCATACGGCCCATAGAAGGATATAGTAAGAAGCTTTTTCATATTGGTTAAATTTAGAGGTTTATACTTGAATTAGTTAGAATTATTTGAACCTTCACTTACCCTAGTCGTAAAGAAAAATATACTTAATTTACCTGAGCTATCTCAAACACCCTGCGTGTGCCGACCGAATTGGCGGATGACCTGATCCATCATCCGAGCATCCGATTCTTCCTGACATTTGCTGAACCCGACGTGAAGGCTCGGCATAGCATCTCAGGTATAAAGGTATATTTTTTATTTATGTTCTGCATATGCATATCGAAAACTTGGTGATTGAAGTAGAAGCGTCAACATCCCTGGTAGCTGAAGCTAACTCTCAAACCTTGTAATCTCCTGGCTGTTGAGGGCTGGTCATTGTGACCTAAGCGCCTCCACGGAGATTGACAAGTAGAACGATCCTCGTCACGCTACCTTTGTCCCTCAACTTTTGTGAAAGCAACGATTGCATATGCATAACTAGAATTGATGTATTAGATTAATTTGTTCAACCGAAATGTAAAGACTTTCCACAGAGCACAATCACAAAGAGCCTCTTCATCGAGTTTAATCAGGTATATTTCTTTACTTCTGTTTGCAAAGTATCTTTTACCATGGTGTAGCAACAAGAACAAGAAATAGACGTACTACTACGTAAACTACATACATATATTTCATTTCTATCAGTAAAGTTAGATTTATATAATATGGCTAATCAATTTGAAGAACAACGTATTTGGAAAATAATTGATTCAATTAAAATGGATAGGGGTGAATTTAATGGGAGAAATGCTACTGCATACCTTAGGTATTATGAACAACTTACTGAATAATATGGGCTACCTGAGGATCATAAAAAGGATACATGTATATGTATTTCTCACGGTTTTACTAGAGAAAGAATTCAACTTAGAGTAGTCCAACCTAATATGACTTGGGCAAACTTTGAAACTCAACTTCTTACTGAATTTTCACATGAGGATTATAGTAAGAATAATAGGGCTACATTTATGAGATGGGTAGGAACTACGAAACTTGATCAGCATATAACGCAATGATTAACTGAATTTGATGTTAAATTTAACCAAATGCCTCAAGCAAACCGAACAGCTTTAGAACCGGATAAATTATGAAGTTTTCTAAGCATGTTAGACCCCTGTCTTAGACGTGTGCTTGAACCTATGCTTGAGGACGGCGCGACTCCTAGTGGGTTAACTGGAAATTGGGAGAATGTATGAGCGGTTGTCCATAGGCTTGCTCAAAGACAGGAGCGCAATCAAATGCAAACCCCTAGGATAAATGATAGAGATACGATAGTTAAGATTGAAAATGATCACACTTCTCATAACCCTAGTAAGGATGAATCAGATATTACTATGTTGAAAACTACAGTAGAATCAATAGCCAAACATATGGAGACTTTAGCAGCTGAAATGGCAACCATGAAAAGTATGCAAGAAATTAGATTAAGAAATCAGGAGAAAATGAGAGAGCTAGAGCAAAATCCTAGGACTCAAATGCCAAGTAGGAGAACATTTAACCAAGCCCGCAGATGTCTCTGGTGTGATGATGTGGACCACCCACACTGGACATGTAAACTATTTAAAGAGGCCAAAGATAGGAATTGGGTCACGGAGGTTGATCGAAAGATATGTGACTATGTAATAAAAAGGCCTTTGGCATCAAATTATGGGAAAGGGGGTATGAAAAGTTTCTTTGAAGCCTCTACAAATCAAAATACATATGCTTGTAGGCTTGAAAGTGATGACTCTAATTGTGACTTTTGAAATCAAGTTTATGATATTGCTACTAGGGGGAAATTAACAGTTGAGACCTTATATGCTACGAGCTCTGATATCAGAGCAAAGACATGTTGGAATGAGCAAGTAGATATGTTCTCTGTCTATGCTCATGAAATTAATGTAGATGAGAAAAGGAAGCGTGGTGAAGAGGGGCAGTCTAAATGAACAAGGAGGGCTATAAAAGAGACTGAGACTACTGATTCAATTAATGAACCGCCTAGAATGGAGCCTATTCAAGAAACTAAACAACAGGAACAAGATAATAAACCTCAGAATAAAGGAAAAGTAAAGAAAGTGGTAGAAAATTTAGAAAAGAAAACAACAAATGATAGAAGTCAGGATAAATCCAATGAAACTCAACCCATACGTGATGAAGGTGTTAAGGAAGAAAACGCCAAAAAGAAACTGCCTACTTTCCGATTGATCTCTCAAATAGAGAAACAGATAGACATTCGGAAGATTGTGGATGAGAAAATTATGAAAGCATAGGTAACCATGACATTAGAAGAATGGTTAGCATTTTGCCGAACAGATTATTAAAGAAGAATTTATGAGTATTATAAAAAGACGAAGAGAGCCTATAGAATATAAAACTGAGGATATAGAAATGGAAGAAAGGAAAGAACATGATGAACCTAAAGTTAGTATTGTTCAAATTAATGAATCTGAATATCGTGAATCTTCTAAACATAGAAATTATTTGGGCCCCATAACTGGACATTTAGAGAAAGGAAATGGAGACCCAAATAGTCATTATACTCAGAAACATTGGGCTAGGGGAAGTACTGAAACTATGGTTAAGATAGGAAATAATAATAAACCGCAAATAGCCTTTATAGATTCAGGATCTGAAATCAATGTAGTCTCGAGGGAGTTGTATAATGAGGGAAAATGGCCTATAGATAGAGACCATGGGTGGAAAATGAAAGCAGCTAATAATGCATCTGGATATTTATTGGAGCATGTGCAAAGGTTCCTATCACTATTGGAGATGTTAGAGAGGAACATAATTTTTTTGTTCATGATGATTGCTCATACCCAATTATTTTGGGGCAGCCATTCACTTGTGAACAGAGAATGGAGACTAAAGTACTTGAGGATGGTAGTGCTTTCGCTAGAATTTGTTCTCGTGATGGCCTAAAATCTGTTCAATTTATGACGCTTTGCATTAGTCATCCTCGTAATCGTAGGTCCTTAAGAAAAACTCCTTTGACAGATTTAGATCAGGATTTCGAGTAGATGCCACTGTTGAGTGAGATGACAGTGGACTTTGGTTCGATATCTCGCAAAATCTTGTACATAATTTAGATAAGATGACTGTTTATTTTCCATCTGCTGCTTTAAATATTCTGCATTTCAAACAAATTCCTAGAAAGCTTATACAAACATATGAAAAACATTTAAAAAACAAAGGATATCTATTAATGGATGAAAATATTGAACATGTTATTGAAACCACACATTGTTGCTCAACATTAGAAGAACTAGAAATTTGTTATCAAAATAAGTCTAATTCCCATATTCTCGTCTCTTCACTTGATGTGTATGCACTAATTCAAGATTATGCCTCTAATATTGATAAAGAATATGATGCCTTAGGAGACCAAATATAAAACTGTTAGTAAGAAGGTTAAACCCGTAGCACAACCACTACCTAAATTTAGTAGTGATATTATAAAGAATGTAAGTCATGAGCCAATCGTTAGAGATCCAACAAATATTGGCCATGTATTTACTAAAGAATCCTTAAAACAAATTAAGTTAGATGCTAGTGGTTTCCTTCTTCTAGCAGAAAAAGAGTATTTTTTGAAGATTATTGAGCAACATGGAAGAGCATTTTCTCTTGAGCCTTCAAAGATAGGATGTACAGATCCTAGGATAGTTTCTCCAATGATTATTTTTACTATTCCCCATATTCCTTGGAATTTGTGCCCTATTCCAGTACCTAAAACTCCTCTTCTAGAGCTGATTAGATTACTTAAAGAAAAATTCATATGCATATTTTAGAATCCTCTTCAGCTCCCTATTCAAACCGTTGGTTTACTGTGCCCAAGAAGAATGGAAAACTTTGGTTTATCCAAGATCTTCAGCCAGCTAATAAAGTGACCATTAGAAATATGGGTACAGCTCCAATTGTGGATGAATTTGCGGAAGCTTTTTTAGGCAATTCTATTTATTCAATGGGTGATCTCTACTGTGGATATGATCAATTTCAATTGGCACTAGAAAGTAGAGACATTACTACCATGAAAACACCTCTGGGATTAGTTAGGATGTGTATGTTACCTCAAGATGCGACCAATTCAGTAGCACACATGATGAGTGCAATGAATTTGGTTTTGCACGATTTCATTCCACACATTACTATGCCCTTTATAGATGACATTCCCATTAAGGGTTGCTTGGAGGAAGAGAAAGATAGCACTTGGATGATGATGGTTTTCATAGATTTGTTAAAGCTCATATCCTTGATTGCCAAAAGATCTTTCAACGATTTATTCAAGTTGGCTTAACATTGTCTATAGAGAAATCTATTTTTGGTGTTAATGAGGTCCTTATTGTAGGTCATCTATTGTGGCCATTATGGAAGGAAGCCATGCCCTCAGAAAATTGATGCCATCAGTAAGATTTCGGAGACATGTCAAAATGTGAGTGAGGTTCGTAGATTCTTGGGTGCTTGCATCTTTTATGTTATACGGATACCACATTTTGCACATGTAGCTGATTGTCTCTATGATTTATTAAGGAAGAAAAGAAAATTTTTATGGAATAAAAAACATACTCATGCGATATGTAGGTTAAAGAAGTTATTGCAAGAAGCTCCAATCCTTAAGCGAGTAGATTATATGAACAATCAACCTATTATATTGACTATTGATACTAGCCCTATTGGGATAGGTTGGGTCATAAGTCAGGACGACGAAGAGGAAAAAAGATATGCCGTTAGATTTGGGGCTAAAATATTACATAACACTCAAAGACATTATCCATAAATTAAAAGAGAACTTTGGGGTTTAGTCATAGCATTAAAGACTGATAAAGAATATTTTATAGGAGCAAATGTAATTGTAGAGACAGATTGTTTACCACTAATAGGAATGATCACAAGTTGTTCTTCACCTGATATTGCTATGCTTAGATGGATTTCTCATATTTCAGGAAAATCTAATTATGTTGCTGATATGCTTTCTAGAGCTAGGTATGATGAGAATGATGAAGCCAAATTAGATACTAATGTACTTATTTATGATTCTCAAGTATATGTATAAGAAAAATTTAATATCAAGTACAAGCCAAACAACAAAGAAATAAGCAAAAGAGGGAGTCAAAAGCAAGCAAACACAATAGCAAAGAACATAAAAATCCAGGAGGTATCTTAGTACTTTAATTAGATCACCTTCATGGTCTTCACATAGATTTATAAATATGAGAAAAAGAGCTTTTAATTTTTTCTTAAAAGATGGGCTAATTTGGAGACATGTAAGGGGGAAGATTAAATTTCCACAAAGAGTATTAGGAACTAGGCATCTTCAAATGCAAGTCATGAAAAATATGCATGATACTTTATGGGCTAGACATAAGGGATTTGTAGCTACTTATGAAAAAATTAGAGAAGGTTATTGGTGGCCAGGCATTTATGTTAATGTAAAGGACTATGTGAATTCTTGTGATATATGTCAATTACATTCGTCAGTGAAGCATAGAGATCCGTCACCCTACCTATCCACCATGCATACACTATAAGTGGGTAGTTGATTTAGTGACCATGCCCAAAGGTATAGATAGGATGAGATATATAGTTCTTGCATGAGAAGATCTTACTAACCATGTTGAAGGCCGAGCTTTACGATCTAAAACAACTTTCAATGTATGTAAATTTCTTCTTGAAGATGTAATTTCAAGATTTGGTTATATTGAAAAGGTAGTAGCTGATAGGGGAGAATTAGATGTGCAAGAGGCTAGAGATTTCTTTTCTAGGCATGGGATTCGTTTGGATCTTACCACTACTTATAACCCTGAAGCTAACGGGAAGATAGAAAGAGGGCATTCTCCTATTATTAAGGCGATTTCTAAAGCTCGCAAACGAGAACTTGAGAATTGGCCAAAATTTCTTCCATTTGCATTATGGGCTGATAGAATGACCTACACTAGAACGACGGGGTATATGCTGGCAGAGCTAATGTACTTCCAGAAGCCAATTTTTCCTGTGCATACTCAAATCCTTACTTGGGATACTCTTCCATGGGAAGATAATCTTTCTATCGAAGATTTATTAGCTCTAAGAATTCAACAACTTGAGCAAGGGAATGAAAGATTAGAAGAAGCTACAACTAAATTGAAAGAATCTCGAATAAAGAATAAAAAACATTTTGATAAATCACATAGGTTAAGGCCAAAGCCAGTTCAAATTAATGATTGGGTTTTGATATATGATAGCACATTTGATTCTCAGTATGATGTTCGTAGAAAATTAAAAAATCGTTGGTTTGGACCTATAAAGAATCTCGAATAAAGAATAAAAAACATTTTGATAAATCACATAGGTTAAGGCCAAAGCCAGTTCAAATTAATGATTGGGTTTTGATATATGATAGCACATTTGATTCTCAGTATGATGTTCGTAGAAAATTAAAAAATCGTTGGTTTGGACCTTATGTGGTGATCAAATTTTATGATAATGGAACGTATGCCTTACGAGAATTAGATGGAACACGTCTTAAGAATTTAATTGTAGGTAAAAGAGTTAAATTATGCAAACAAAGAAAGACTTATTGTATGATGAAGAATGTGATGAATGAATTTTTAATTAATAGAAACGATGTATAAATTTTCTTTTAAATGTGTTTTTTCTTTTACATGTATGAAGAAAAAAAGTTTATTTATGAAAACTAATTTTACTTGTGAGTCTAGATGTTTTTTATTGTTAGCAAGAGTTGACCATGCTTTTTGAGCAAATAAATTAAAGATTGAGATGAAGGTGAGAAGATTCAAGAAGAAGTTAATTTCAGGTTGTATTTTTCTATGCTCGAAATTCTTTATGGTTTTATTTATGCATGTCACTTGCATTCATATTAAAAATTAATTATAAAATGTGGGATTAGAATTATCACATTATAAAGAAAATCTATTTAATCACAGTAAGAAAACAAGCATGATTTATGTTACTAAGTTTATAGATTGAGTGCGGATTCGTTATGGGTAGAAGGATTTGTAGTTCATTACAAATAATGGAAGTAATTGTATATATGTAGGAGCATATTGATGCATGATCCTTGTCTATGAAATCCTAGATCTTTCTTGTACATGCATCTAGAACCTTAGCTCGGATTAAAGGGTTAAGCCTTTCCCCTTCAAACAAAAAAGTTGTGAATGTAACACAGAAAAAAATAGAAAGAAAAAGAAATGAAAAGAAGAAAAAGAATATATGATGCATGGAAGTTATACCTTCTTTCACCCCAAAAAGGTATTTTCAATCATTATCTACATAAAGATTTTTATCATACTTGTATGAAGCCAAAAAGATGAAGAAGACTAGTTGTGGAAAACACATCTAGTGAATAAAATTGGGCAAACAAGGCGGATGTTTGTACGAGTAGATTTGGTAGATTTCTTTGATATGTTTGATTGCTCATATGTAAGTACATGTATGTGATGAAACCTGCATTTGAGTGAATGAAAATGAATTTTGTTTCATACTAATCTTTGCAAAGTTTATAAACGGATGAAATATATATTAATGTTTTGTTGACTGACTTGGTTGATAGCTTAACTTTATAATTTGATATATTTTCATTAACAGATTAAATTTAAATAAACTTCATGAGCATGTTGCATAAAAGATTGTTATATTTGAAAGTTTAAAATTTATTGATAAAAGAATTAATATTGTAATATGATGGCTTTCAGGATGATCATCACAAATATTGCTTCCCTGAATTTGCAAATTGGCCCATCGGCATGATGTGCACGTTTGGTGGGGGCGAATATCAGAAAGTTTTCCACCGTCCAGTTGACGTCACGGAAAAATAAAATATGTTTATTGGTTAACTCTAATCCCTTTATTACACTATTGATTGAATGTTTTGCTTGGAACTTATCTCTTTGTAAGTGTTTAAAGACACAATTGATGAAGAAGAAAATGTGTTCGTAGCAGGGTTTACCCTAAATTGTTCATTTAATGTGTGATTAAGCCAATGAAACATTGAAACATGGGTATAAGACCCTAGGTTTACATTAATTCATGTGTATTTAAGTTAGAATGTTAATTCTAGGGTTAAAGCTAGGGTTTGAATGGGTTAATGCTAGGATCAAACTAGGGTTCTCATGAGTTTCAAAGGGATTTCTAAGGGTTTTTAGTGTTTTTAAAGGGTTAAAGCATTTCACATTTAATTAACTTAATCTATAAATTGAACATTTATGTATTCAAAATTAAATTATGATTTAATTAGTTGTTTTAATGATATGTGTAGATATAAATATTAAGGTATTTAATTATTAAACTCTTTATGTAAGATTAAATTAAATGAATTATTTAATTAGGAAATATAGGATAATTGAATTAAAAAGATAATTAATATGGATAAATAATTAGTGGTGTGTGTCAGTAAGTATTTAAAGAATGGTTCATAAAAGATGTGGAATTAAAGTAATTTAAAGTGTGGTTTAAGTGAATGATGCACTTAAAGGAGGTTAAAGTAAATCTTAAATGTGAGGTAAGTGTGAAGGTGGATTAAAGAATAGAGTATGTGGAATATGTGATTAAAGTGATTAAAAGTAAAGGATAAAAGTATGGTTGAGAGTTAAAGTATGAGTGTGTCAAAAACTGGTGTAGATGGAAGGGCAAGTGTGAGCATTTAGTATAAATATGTGCTTGTACTCTATTATTTACTAATGATTTTTTGCAGGTACTCATTCTCCTTTGTCTTCTTCGCACCCATTTCTCAGATGTCTTTATTATGCACAGTTTTAGCTCATTAACTAACCATGCTGAGAGATCTCAGAGAATAGATGTTCGATTCTTCTTTGATGAAGGCAGGAATAAAGTAAGGGAGTCGGTTGACTCGGTTAGCTGGAGTCAGAACCCGAAGAGGAGGAAGTTTTAGGTGCTAAAATGAGGAATTTTCAAGCTCATCATCTAAACTATGTAGCTTGATTTATGTCATTGTCCTGCTGAGAGAAATTAGACTTTTTCCCTTCCAGTGTCCACAGTTTATGAGCTAAGCGCGGCAGTTAGAGAGAGAGGAAGTACAGAGAGGAGAAAGAGTTTAATGATTTTGATCCCTTCCTCCTGGCGGCGCTGTAGGTGTGCAGTCGTGCAGAGAAAGAGAAAGATAGAGTGAGAGGTTAGATTTTTTAATTAAATTAATTATCCCTCCACGGCACTGTAGGTGCAATGCGCGCAGAGAGAGAGAAGACAGAGAGAAAGAAACGTTGTAGGCACAGCGCACACAGAGAGAGAAGACAGAGAGAAAGAAACGTGTAGGAGAGAGAGAGAGAGTGTGTAGAGAGTGAATGCAGAGAGAGAATAAATACTCTGTGCATTCAGAAAACAAGGACTGGCAGCGGGTTGGTCACGCGCAGAGAGCGCTCAGAGAAGATTGGATCTGTCGCTATAGTGAGTAGCAAAGAGAGAGAGAGAGGCAAGAGAGAGAGAAAGACACTGAGAGAGAGAGAAAGATAGAGAGAGACATCAAAAAGAGAGAGAAAGATAGTTAAATCTAATTAAATATATAATGTATTATTTTAATTAGGGATAATTAAATAGGTTTAGATTTAATTTAATGTATTGTTTAATTAGATATAGTTAGGTCTAATTAATTATTTTTCTTATTTTATTGATTACTTTAGCATGAATTTGTATGCATGAATGTATTTGTCAATATGAATTAAGTATATGGATGCATGTGTATGCATGTAGAATGATAGTTTACATGCATCAATGTATGTGCATATATGCATATGCATATGAGATAGAAATAAGTATGAATATAAGTCATGAGAAATTGAATTAGCATATAGATTGAACATATGGAAAAGAATATGCATTCATGTGTATATGTATGTAAGTGAATAGATGAGCATAGGTATTAATGTATGCATGGTTATGTTATTTTACTTAAGATTAAGTGTTAGCATATGCTTGATTATATGCTAGCATGTTTGTATTTTCAATGCATCCAAATGAGAATGTGTCTAATGAGCATAAGTGTAGAGTAAGGTTAATAAGTAATGCATGAGTATACGTATTTACATGTGCATCATTATATGTATTCAAAAGTAAGATTGAAATGTGAGCATATATTTAATCTATGTATCTTATGATCATTGTCTTACTAGGTTTTTAACGTTATTTTCCATTACATCTCCCGAACCTGAGGAGTGAAGATTTATTTCCACCACCTCTAATTAGACGTACTCAACCAAAGCATATTGAATCCCAAGAAGAAGAGATTATTAAAGAGCACTTAACTGAGGAATCATTGATTTTACCTTCATATCAAGAAGCCATTGCGAGGTATAGGGCAGCTCAACCATACAGTCCATAGAAGGATATAGTAAGAAGCTTTTTCGTATTGGTTAAATTTAAAGATTTATACTTGAAGTAGTTAGATTTATTTGAGCCTTCATTTATCCTAGTCGTAAAGAAAAATTTACTTAATTTACGTGAGCTGTCTCAAACACCCTGCATGTGCCGACTGAATTGGCAGATGACCTGATCCATCATCCGAGCATCCGATTCTTCCCGACACTGCTGCCAACTCGCAAGTGTACTTAAGGGTTTTTTTTTTATTGAACAAGAAATTTAATATAAGTGCAGGAAAAATAAAGATACAAAGAGGGAGACCAAATTCCCAAATAGTCATATACAGGCTTCCAGAAATTGAATCATGGACATAGCGATCAGTTTGCATTTCCATCTATTGGAACTCATTCCTTTGATTACAGAAGAGGGACTAGATGATCTTGGGTAGGAGTCTTTAATAGACTTTTTACAAACGTGGAGAATGTTCTTGATAGCCTTATTACAAATGAACAAAAAATCTTTAGCATTTCTGGAGAAGAGTTTTTTATTTCTATTTTTCCAAATGTGCCACATAATATGAGCTCTCAGGATCCCCCAAAGGACGATGTCCATATGACTGCTAACACCCATAAGAATCTCTTTATATCCAAGAGGGGAGCTAAAGGTGACAAAACAGTACATGTTGATCAAGCTCCAATACTTTTGAGCAACCTTACAATTAATGAAGAGATGAGAGAGGTCCTCAATTTGCCCATAGAAAGAGCAAGTTCCTGCACTTATATTAAATTTCAGTGCTCTGCTCCCAGTCCATAGTCCTTGATGCATAATGAGCCAGGGTAGGTGAGCTTGTTTAGAAGTAGGAACAAAAGCCCATATGACTTCCATTGAAGTTTCCATTTAGCATTAAGCTTGGAGGTAATACTTTGAGCTGAGTAGTAAGACTTTTTAATGGTTGTATACATGTCACCAGCAACATCTTTCATCTCAATTCTTTTATGGTAATTATATCTTCTCAACTTGTTAATCAGCGAGGTTCTTTTATCAAGCAAGACCTGTTTACACAAAGAAGACAAACCATTAGCCACATCAATAAGATTAGCACTTATTACCTGGTTGTTGAGTGAGAGGGAGCTCCAAGAGTCAAAATAAGCCTTCCTGCATTTATTCATTCTAATGGACAGGTTCAAAGGTTTATTGTTATCAAACCAACCAATCCATATAGATCTTTGAAACAAAAAGGAGACATTGTTTTCAACCAAAATGGGAATTTTATAGTCTATTTTAATAGCCATCCAAGCATTCCAAAAGGAGCAAACCAGTTTACTCCCTTTTGGATTAATTTGAACTAGAGAAGTGACAATATCCTAGAGCTTGATGTTGGTCCAGCTCTGTAACCTGAAACAGAAAAATTCTTAATATTCCGTTTAATGAGAAGGGCCCAAAAATCATCATAATAAGTGGATCTTAAAATCCATTTAGCTGCCATTTGTATTGTCGTTTTAGAAGGGCAAATTAAACCAAGTCCACCTTCCTCCTTACTAAGATAACAAACATTCCATGCAATTTTAGGGATTTTATAGATGGTTTGGGTCCCACCCCAAAGAAATCTTCTAGACAGAGCAATGACCTAGGAGATTTGCTTTTTGTTAGGCATCCAACAAGCAAAAAAGTAAGTAAGAATAGGCAGAATATATTGCTTTAAAACAAAAACTCTTTGGGACAAGTTTTCTTGGAAGGACATCCAAAGAGAAACTTTATTTCTGAACTTTTCAACAATCCAATTCCATCTTTGCTCAAAGGTTATACCAAAACCCATGGGTATTCCAAGCAACCTGAAAACAACACATTCATTCAAGATAAAACAATTATTTCTCACAACACAGGTAGGTAAAACTTTATTAGAAGCATAAAAACAATGGCTAAGCCTTCTAGCCAAGGAAGAGTCAAATATTTTTTACAAAGAAGTCAGACAAGAGATAGGTCTCTAGTTGTTCAAGTCATCCTTAGCGCCTTTTTTGTGGACCAATTTGATAACTCCAGAATTGATAAAAGTAGAGAGAGAACCTCTCCTCATGGCCTCTTGCCACACTAGAAGAATGTAGGGCACAATAAAATCAATAAGCTCATTAAAAAACTCATTAGGAATGCCATCAAGCCCAAGAGACTTGTAGGGTTTCAATTTACAAATCGTTTCTCTAACCTCATCCACAGAGAGGGGTAGGTCCAGAATAGAGGCGAGGTGCTGAGGAATCATTTTCTTCCTTTTAAGAGCAATAGTAGCCCTAGCCCTCTGAATATCCTCCCCCCTCTTAGAAGGCCTGGAGAAAACATTGGTAAAGAAGCCAATGGCCTCTTGCAAGTTCTCCTTTATAGAAGTAGCATACCCACCAATACCCTTTTTTCAACATAGGGATAAAGTCCCTAACTGTTTTCTTTTTTATAAGGTCAACCATATGCTTGTTAGGTTTGTCCACTTTCACAGCCCAGAATTCTCTAGTAGAGGCAAGAGAAACACTAGCTAAGAGATAGTCTTCATACCTCAATCTATCTTGAAGATCAAGGAGCTTCTGACCCTTTATATGATCATCAAGGCTCCCATTCATAATATTTTCTATCTCTCTCAATATCATCATTCTTCTTCTAATTCTAATATCCTTGGCTTGAAGCTTCAACTTATTAAAAAGGGTATGAATTTCTTTAATGGATCTCTCCCAAGCTAAAAAGGGAGAACACTTAGCATTGAAATGACTCTTGAAAATATTGATAGTCTTCTCTCTAACACACTTCAACTTAAGGAGAGAGGCATCAAGATGAGGCCATCCAACTTTATACTCAGGGGGTTCCTGAACAGCTTTATCTTTAAAGGAGAATGGTCAGAAAGATTTAAGGTCATATCTATGTCACATTTATGCTATCAGAGGTCATGCAAGTTGTTAATATTCATGTAAATTCTATTAAATCTAGCAGAAAGAGGCCTTTTAATACTCCTATTACTCCAAGTGTGGTTATTATCAATAGAAAAATCAACAAGGTTAAGAGAATTAGTCATAGCCAGCCAACTCTTCTTCTCTTCCCCATGAAGAATATTATCAGGGTTACTAGCACGATCTTTATCAACCAAAACCATGTTAAAATCACCAATCAAGATCACATCATTAGACAAATCAGAAAGCTCTCTCCAGCACAAACTTCTTTCAAAACTATTATTGGAAGCATACAAGCTAACAATAGTGTAGTTTATGGGGTCCTTACATTTGAGACCAATCCATTGATTAGAAGGAGTATACAGAACTTCCTCAATGCACTAAGAGAGATTAGAGACAATAGCTATAGCAACACCACCCTTTCTGTTGTTATGTTTGGTAGTAAACCACTTGTGTTTACTAGAAGCAATCTACAATTTAGAAAGGAGATCAAAAGCACCAATCTTTAACTCTTGAAGACAAATGAAATCAGGCATAAGAGAGCAATCCTTCATCCAATTGTTTAGAACTTTTCTCCTCATAGGATCAGTAATACCTTTAATGTTTAGAGAAATGATATTGATCAAATCCATGAGAAAAAAAAAGGACCCACCACACAACTTATTTTCTACTATTCTTAAGGGGTTTAATAATTGACCCCAAAACTCTAACAGCTTCTTTTCTCTTAGCTTTAGATTTTATATCTTCTCTTCAAGTTCTTTAGATCCAAAAACATCATTAGAAGAGAAAACCCTTAGAAGACAGAAATCACACCATTACCCACACCATCACCAAAACCTTCACCTCCACACAACACATACAATTTCCATGAAAAACGTATTAACAAAGAAGTATCAAAAGTTGTATCCATCATCCTAGAGCTCCACGCACTGCCACCACACAATAAGTCCATCACATCTACATCTAATTTCATCGTCCTAGTAGTTCCACTTGTACCCTTTTGTATCTTGACCACCCATATGTCTTAGGAATTCACAACAAAATTATATGAAGTGGAAACCACCCAACCAATTGCACCCACTTCCTCCCCACCCCTTTTCAACCATATTGATATAGCTAAAGTTATTGTAGCATATTCTCATTGTCTTCTATGGCCATGTTCAATGGTTCCACATACACGATCACTCCATGCAAAATTCCACCCTCATGCACAGAAACATTTATCACAGCTTCTAGCATATCGAAACACATAGCATTCACACACCATTCAACCACTTCAAACCCTCTTACATCAAATTCATCTATGTTGTTAAAAAATCATTCCCATCCATTCCATTTCTTAAATCGCAAATCATTTAATTATTATTTAGTCCATCATCATTCCATCTATCACCTGCATGCATTTCTTGTTGGAACATCAAGCTTATAATATGCTTGAGGTGGATTAGCTCTACATCCAACATTCATTATTTGAATTTTGTCAAAGTTTCCCATTGAAGATATTTTTATTTGTGCCCATTTTCAATCTTTTTCATAAGAATTTTTTTATGTATCATTTGCCAATGTAAAAGCCTAGATTTTTACACATGTAAGAGGAGAACACTAGAGATCACATTCAAAGAATTTGAGGTCGTTGAGCTTGACAATAATTCAATCAATCAATCACCAAAAAGTAGATCAGATTATATCTTCACTTCAAGCATCTATATAAAGATGTTAAGAACATTGTACAATACATTGACACAATATACATACACTTTGGGTCATCACTATGTTCCTCAATTTCTCTACATCATCTTCTTCAACAATAATGAACTTGTATAGGTTGCTCCTCTCTCTATAGAGATTGGCTCATTAGGTCTGGAAAAATCACAATTTTATTATCTCGAGGTCTATCTCTACACAACCCTACAAAATATGGGATACCCTTGTTGAGTGTGAAGTTCATTTCAGAAGCATATCTTTCTTATTACTTGTAACCTTTTGCATTTTAGACACTCAACCCTATGTGTAACATTCCTCCAAAAGAAGGTTTCACAATTGTAGTCATGCTAGCTGCTATGGCCATTTGAAGTTGAATGTTTCATCCAAAGATAGCAGGTTTTTTGAGCTAGTCAATGTGCAAACCTATCTATTTTGTATCAACTCTTTCTCCTTGATGATACAAGTACATAGTTGATTTTATTCCACTCATTACATTCCTATAAGCTTTTTTGACTCTCCATAAGTTCAAGGACTAGTCCTATGCTAGTTGGCTGCAACATCTACAAAATGTTTCAAATCATCATCATCTCCTCTCGAGCAGACTCAAATTGCATACCATAGTTCAAATCATCCATCATTACCTCATACTTCCATCATAGTAGAATTAGATTCATTAGAATTACATGGCAAGGTGTCCAAAGATCATCAAGTCACATAGGAAGCTATAGTCAAACACCTTGAAGAAGATCAAGAAAAAATTGTATTGGTAGCGGAGGCATCATTAGAAAGAAATTGGATCCAAGGAGACACAATCCTACCCACAACACAAGCTGCATAGGAAGCAACTCATGCACAAGAGCAAGCATATCTACATCACTATAGAAGTCACACATTCAACACAAAATCCCAAAGATATCAAAGAGCACGAACTAGAACTAGAGTTCAAAGAATAGTTTGATAGTTTGATTTGGGTAAACCAGATGCTCACATACATTTGTAACTATTTGCAAGGCGTTTAGAAAGAAAATTAGGGTATGCATGAACAAATATAATAAGCACATTTCTAGAATCAACCTAGCCAAGAATGATACAAGAATCAAGCTCCATAATTCTAAAAGTATTAGAATCATAGAAGGCCTTTCAAAGGATATAGATATTCTAGTGCAACAATTTGAAAGCAAAGACAAATTCCTTCACATAATCAAGAAATCTATGCTCAAATCATAGGAGAATTTCTGCAAGGTATCAAAAGATCATAACCAAATCAGATTGAAACTAATGCAGGATGATGAACAATTACAGATTACAAATAGTGAAACAAAAATAGAAATGGATGCATCATTAAGGGAGAATGAGGCTCTAAAGGCACACTTAAAAAGAAAAAAATCTAAGATAATCATTGCAATAATCTCTAACATTTCATGCACTTAAACAAGAATCCCCAATATAGGATGAACCCATATATTTTGATGTGTTAGAGTCCTATTTTGTATCTCAATCAAACATGAAATATAATAACAAGATAATTGAGATTAACTTACCATGTACACAAATAAACAAGCCAAATGCCAATGAAGATTGTGAAAGACTAGCAAATGATAGTATGAGAGAAAGAGGCATAGAGATTCTAAAAATATTATGGAACTTATTTGAGAATTATGACCTTGACAAAGAACTTATTTTCAAAATTTCCAGAATTACATCAAAATATTTTCTTTCTACATTCCCCCATCATATGGATACTGAAGAATCAATGAGCAAAAATATGTTGAGGAAAATATTGTTGTGCTCATAGATGATGCATACATGATCTCATATGAGGATTCCAAGTACTTGAAAGGAAAACACATCAAAGATGTTAATTCATCATGGAGGAGATGATGTTTGTAGGATCATCCCTTCATCTAAGAAATATTATGTCGGATCCCTGCAAGCATAAGTTATAATCCAAATTTTCCTCCCATTACCTCCTATAGACAATGGCCCATTTACAATGTCATGCATGGATGCTCAGTAACCACTTTCTATGAGGTTAATTATCCATACACATTTGTGCCTAAAGAAAATCACATTATTGTAGACTAAATGCTTGGAAAAACCCTATCATGTACTCACTTTTTGAAGTAGTTTGACAGACTTTTCATGCATTTTCATCTTCTTCTTTGTCTTGAGAAAGTGAGGTCCTTGAGGTGATCCAAACTCATACCTAGAGTTCCATGCCACCTTACACTACAAGGAATATAGGGGCATAGCGACCATTGGTGCAACACACTTTTGTTGCTATGTGATTCTGCATTATTTCACATTGAGCAGTGAGTGTGCATCGTCATTTAAACACCACTCCAATCCATAATATTTGTGAGGATATTAGCAATGCTAATTGAAGTTTCGCCAATGTGAGAATCACATATGCAACACATTTAGAGCATCGCATATGTGACACTATAGAGCATTGCAATGCGATGGTACAAAGTATTCCATATGTGGTGCTTAAAGACATCGCATATGAAATGATTTAGGAGATTTCCTATACGATGTTTGTACAATGCTTATGTGACGGTTGCTTTTGGCCACAATAAAAAAGTAACCTTGGATCGTGCTTCGATCATCATTTTGCATGCATCTAATCAAAGAGTGATCCAATGTTCATATCTTCACTGTGCATATGCTTCAAGCTCTCTCTCTTCTACTCTCTCTTTATTTGTTCTTGAAGATGAACTGATTGAAATCAGTGTATACAATTATAAGAACAGGACTAGATACAATGTGTATATATATGTGTGTGTATATATATTTCCATGATGCCTATGTATATATATATATATGTATTATGCTCCTCGTTGATTCCAGTAGCTAATGATTTGTGTTGAATGTAAGTCATGCATCTACACTTGAAGATGAAGTTATTGAAATCAACACACACACACATACATACACACACAGACACACACACACACACACACACACACACACACACATATATATATATATATATATATATATATATATATATATATATATATATATATATATATATATATATATATAGTGTGTGTGTGTGTGTGTGAAGATATAATATATATTTCAATTTATATGTAAAATTTATACTTACAACCATTTTAAGTGAAAACATAGGTAGGAGTGACATAGCGATCTCATTATCTTTTTTTATAACTCCAAACCATGCCTGATGTTTACTATATTGCCATCAAGTTCTATGTCACACTCAGACCTAGGCTACCTATGCATGTTAACATAGGTACCTATGCATGTTACCATAGGTACTTATGCTATGCTTTCATGAGATAGAGGTGGTATAGGTGTCTTGAAAATAAACAGATAAAAATGCATAAAAACATGTGTTAATATATCATTAAAATATTAAATTATAAAAATATCTGAATATACTTTCTTGTCCCCTTTTCCACCATAGTGAGTGAACACCTCACCCTTCTCTTTCAAGCAATATACCCATACCTTTCGTGTATGGTCATCAATGAAAGTAACATAAAACTTGCAACGACCAGTTTTGTCTTTGTAAGACCCCAAAAATCTGTATGTACTATTTCTAGTATATTCTCACTAACATGCTTGTCCTGCAAAAATGATGCTTTTGACTATTTACCATATTGACATGCTACAAAAACCTTTTGCACTTCTGCAACTTTGAAATTTGGTAGTCCATTGACAATCTCCTTGTAATGCATCAATTTTAGCCTCTGCAAATTTGCATGTCCAATTTATTTGTGCCAGATCTCTATTTTAGCAATAGTTGCTGCACGTTTTGCAAACATGGTTGCATTCATTTCAAGAATTTTCACATTTAAGGTAAACATCCTACCCACTTTGTTTCCCTTGGCAATCAATCATCCATTCTGCTTGTACTCTTCTACATATAACCCATTAGCATTGAACCTCGCTTTTGTCCCTGGTCAACTATTTGTCCAACAAAGATCATATTCTTTGTTATATTTGGAACATGGAGCACATCAACAAGATAGACAATGCAATGTTTCCTATATGCTCGATAGGGTGTGCTATGTCATTACGTGTTTCAACATATCCAAGAACTGGTAATTTTTGAACCATGAACAGATTCTCAGAGTCATTTGCACTTGTGGATGCATAGTTGTTTTGTTGCCTTCTGTTATTTTGATTCTTCAACCTGCAATCACATTCAAATGTTCAGGTTTACCACAATTCCAACATCCTTTATTGTCATTACCTGAATCATTTCTTTGGAAATTTTTGCAACCTCTTTGGCTCCCCCTGCCTTGAAACTATCCTCTACCTCCTGCATGATTTTGTTGTTGTACTTGATCTTAGTTATTGTGTCACCTTCCACTTTCAAAGCCTCTACCTCTATCTCTTCCTCTAATAGATCAGTAGAATACCTTCTCAAAACTAGGTTTTCCTTGGGAGTTTGAATCCTCACCAAGATTCTTTTCTTCAATAATTAGCAAAGATACCCGACCAACAAAATTCGAAATATTTTCCCTTGTTTGTATAGAAATTCTGAACTTCTTATATGCAGCTCCTAAACCACGAAGGCACACTTCCACCTTATCATCATCATCTTCATTCACGCCAATAGATGCAAGTGACTCACATTTGCTTTTGATTTTCAAAGTGTAGTCACTTATCGACACACCCTTCCTTTCCAATGTGTGCAGCTCATTCTTGAGTTGTGATTTCTATGCCTTTGATTGGTCTCAGACAATGTGACCAAATTTTTCCACGCCTATTTTGGAGCCTTTGGCATCCTGTATGTGCCCAATCATGCTATCCTGTATGCTAACATATAGCCAATAAATTTCCTTTCATGCTCTTTGATTCCGTTCCTCATATGCTCTTAATTGGTTTGCACTCTGATTCCTCTCTAGTAACTACGGAGCATTTTCGTTCTCTCCATTCATGTACTTCTAGTGGTCTTTCCCAATTAGGAAATTCATCATAAGGAATCTCCAAGCATGGAAGTTGTTCTTTTCCAGCTTATCACTCATAAGTTGACTCTTCCATCTATGTTTGCCATTTCTATAGCAATTGACAAGATTGCAAAACATTACAAGCAATTGTTCTGCTTGAATGCTATCGCACTACAATGTGATAGTTTGACCTAAAAAGAACACAGTTTTTATGTATCAATAGTACATAGAATTTCTTGAAATTTTGGATCTAGAACATATGCATATTGCCAAATAGGAGACAAGTTACAATTTTGCAAAGTGACCTAGTGTTTCTATGCGTCCCACCTTGTAGGCTCAAAATGAAGGTCAAGATACCTCTGAAACTCTGATCTAGAAAAAATAACTATCGAAAATATTTTAAGGTCTTCTACCTTCACATGGATTTTTATAGCAATCTAAGATTGTTTGTGAATCGTGCTTTCTCCATGCCTTTGCACATACTCTTCATTGTCAGCCTTCTCCACGAGCTCTCTATAGCCCCATTGGCTCTGATACCATGTCACGAGGAAGGAGATAAGGAAGAGAGCTCACTGACACACTCCCACAATCAAAGAGGAGCATGCACATAGATTGAGGCAAGGAAGAAATGATCTTCTTCTTCTGCTATTACATAAAATAAATGTACAAGAATGACCTAAAACAAGAATATAACAAGTGCAATATATAAAGATCAATAGATAAGGAAAATCCTGATGTCCATGGATGAGTGAGCTGGTAAGAAAAAAATGTGCCATCACTCTCGGTAGATAAATCTAATAAAGCTCAATGAAGTGTCCCTGACATATACCAGTGTGACCACTATACATGTCAAAGAAATGGAAAATGATACGTGTCATCTTGGATCATCACATGTTGAGCTTGATATCTGAACACGGCAGACACCTTATGAGGAATAGAATGGAAGGAGACCTTCTTTAGATCATTGTAAGATCTTGGGGTGCATTGTTCATGCACACATACCCTCTCAAATTAGCGGAAATCTTGATCCAAAAGCTGAAAGATGCATATTCATTGGCTATCATCAGAATCAGAAGGCATATAGGTTATATAATCCCACTAAAAAAGGATTTACAGTTAGTAGGGATGTGGTATTTGATGAAAATAATTCTTGATTTTATTGTAGGAAAATAAAGCTACCCTATGATTTGGAGAATGAATTTCCAAATCTCACCAAGGAAGAACCAAATACATTAGAGGATGTCAACTTCGAAGATGAAGAACCAATTGATTTTGAAGCTTGGAATTCCAAGGGCAAAGCAAAGTTAAGAAAATTGGAATACATTCTAGATTCATCCCATCGAGCACTTAGAAGTTCTCAAAGGGAAAGTAAGAAACCTATAAGGTATGGCTATGACACATCACTAGTCACCAAACATTCTATATACATGGCTAAAGATTCTATGTCAGAGGAACCATGTTCATTTGAAGAAGCCAACAAGGAAGAAAAATGGAGAGAAGCTATGCAGGAGGAAATTGAAGAACAATAGAATAGTACTTGGGATTTGGTTCCCAAAAAACCATTCATGAAGGTAATAGGATCGAGGTGGATTTACAAAGTTAAAAAGAATTGAGATGGCACACTAAACACATATAAAGTAAGGATAGTAGCAAAGGGGTATGCCCAAACCCATATATGGAGTGGATTATGAGGAGACCTTGTCACCTGTAGCCAAGATGTCAATTATTAGAGTTTTAGTAAGTATTGCTCCTTCAAAGAATTGGAACTTGTACCAATTAGATGATAAAAATGCATTCCTTAATGGGTGGATTTCTAAAGAAGACTACATGACTCAACCACCACGATATGAAGACAAAGAAAAACCGGATTATGTATGGAAATTAAGGAAGGCATTGTATGGTTTAAAGCAAGCTCCTAGAGCTTGGAACCATATGTTGGTCTCATACTTGTAGGACCAAGGTTTTGTTGTAAGCAAGGCATATTCTTCATTGTGCAAAAGTTATTTATCTATGTGTTTGTGGATGACATTATCATTATAGGAAATGATGCCAATGGCCTTAAGAAGATTAAAACCCAAATGAAGGAGGAGTTCAAGATCAATGATCTTGGATTGCTTACATATTTTCTTGGTTTAGAAATTGTTTATACAGGTTCTGGTGTTTTCATTATTAAGAGAAAGTACATCCATGATATACTAGTTAAGTTGAAAATGGAAAATGCAAAAATTCTAGGCACACCCATGGAATTGAATCACAAATGCAGTGCTCATGAAGGAGAGCTGCTAAAGGACATTACAGGTTATCAAAGGCTTATTGGGACTCTCAATTATGCAACCCTAACGAGTGTGGATTAAGCTACGGTGTGAGTACATTGAGTCAATTCATGCATACACCAAGAAAACCTCACATGGAAGCTCCCAAAAGGATCTTTAAGTACTTGAAGGGTACCATAAATGAAGGGTTATTTTATCCATTCACATCTGACTTGGATATGAAGCTATACTCTGATGCAGATTGAGCTGGACCAAAAGATGGTTTGAGGAGCACTTGTGGCTACTTATGTTTTGCAAGATCTAAGTTAATTTCATGTTCATCAAACAAACAACCAACTGTGGTGTTGTCATCAACTGAAGCTAAATATAGGGGTCTAGCAAATGCAACATAAGATGCAATGTGGTTAAAGGTACTCTACTCAAACTTGGGAATGCATACTGTTGTGAAGGACTCCATAGTCTCCACAACTGAACAACTAATCAACTAAGAAGACTAAGAGAACTAACTAGCAAGGCCACACCCTAGGAAGAGAGATGTGTTTCCACCCAACCAACCCCTCCAATATATAGCTCCAAGTCCAAGGGGGTAAGTCCTTCTCAAGAGGACATGTGTACCTTCCATCACATGGGTCCCTAAGGTGTTCACATGGTTTCCAAGCTTAGGAAATCACATGAAATCACATGGCTTCTAAAAGAAGACTCTCCAAGATCTCACGTATAAACCAAGTGGCTAGGAGAAGCTTCAAATCAAGCCTAAGGTACTCAACCTTAGAGAATTAGCCCTAAGGTTCAAGACCCATCTAAAAGGGGTAAATAAACCATAAATCCCAAGGGTTTTACACCCAGAAACCCAAGGTTTCTACCCCTTAGACCCATGTAATTATACAACATTCTCCCCCCCTTAAAGCATTTCCGTCCTCGGAAATGAGTGGAGATACATACCTTGGGGTATTCCCCCTGTGCTCCATGATTAATCGCAAAGATCATGGATTTCATCTCTCTAATTCACCTCTTAATTCAAAAAGGATGATTTCTATCCTGAATGAATTTTTAAAGAGGAGAATCCATGTGTGGTTTGATATCCTACCCCAATCATTCAAAGTTCCATCTAGTTTGCATATGCAAAAGAACTGAGTCAAATGCAAAGTATGGAAAGAACGAAAAGGGTGGAAGAGAACATCCTTGCCTATTTTCTTTGTTTAAGCCATGTGCCATCTAGGTCTCCAAAGCTCAAACATGTGGATTAGGTGGAGTCAAAGTGACTTCAACTAAATTGCTACCTTGGTCCATCTCTTTGTACTACTAGTGCATGAACCTAGCAAAATAGATGAATGCTTCTTGAGGTTTCTTTATCAGATTCATCTCCCAAGTCAGAATCCATTTTTTTCTAAAAGGAAGATGAATCTTTCATAATCCCTACCCAAATCACTTCCTTTTTTATGTACACATACTTTGTACCTTTGGGTTTAGTAAAATGGGTGGATTTTCCTGTTTAAAATTTGCCTCCAAACATATAGGGGAATCTATTTTTATAATTCCTTGCCTAACCAATAGAATGGTATAGGTCGATTATCTTTCTAATTCTAAGAGGATATAACATCCTCTTTATGTTCAGAGAGAATAGCTTACCAACAGTGGGTTCAATGTTCTTTCAAAACTTTACGTAGTTTTGAGCATCCACTTTAAGGGACTAGAATCCATAGGGATTAATCTAACTATTGTAGACTCCAAGTGATTGAAAACTATTTTACTTGTTCTTCCAAAAAGATTAAGAACTTTATAACTACGTCCCAAGATGGGAACTCATAGTGTAAAAGATCGTGTTATCTTTAAGGTCATAAGTAAAAATAGATTATTCCAATCATTTCTTCAATGCTTAATCCTTATGGATCTTTAGCTGGATCTCAAACCTTAAAGGTATTCTTGATCCTAGAGTTCTCTCCATTATATTCTAGATCAATTAAAGATGTCCTATGTTGACATCATAATTAGATCTTTCCAATTCTCCAGTTAACTTGAATTATCAACTATCAAAAAGTTGTTCTTTCTGAGCTTTCTTTCAAGCTTGATCTAAGATCATTCTTATGATCGTTGAATTTCAAGTCATTCTTTGGAATGAAGCTTTTAAACGTTCATTCTTTGGAGTTTACCTTCAAAATCAAAAAAGTTGATCCTCTCCTTATTTCTAACTCTTTATGAGAGATAGATCCTTTTGTATCTTGTTGGAATAATTCTTCTTCCCTTTGAGAGGATAATTGAAGAAGATGCCTATTCCTAGACATTGTCTTCTTGATGTATTCCATTGGATCATGAGTCCCTTTTTCTTGTGGCCATCAAGAAAAAGTACTCAACGGGATTGAGTACCCACCGTCCCATACCAGTGGGTTCTTCATCCAATCCACATAACTATGTCTCTATACCTTCTCACCTTTTCTGTCCTTTCAAATGCCCTTCATACTATGGTACCAAATTATGAGAGCAAGGACTAACATGCTTAGATACACCACTACTAATCTTACTTAAATATTTGGTTAACCATTTTACGTGGTGTGACTCATCTTATCAAACTTTAAGTTTGACTTGATCTTTACCCTACTTGGGTCTTTTAGATTTCTTCTTTTCTTTTAATAAAATAAGAGATAAGACTAGGTCTTTCTCAAATAGATCCCTTCATTTTCAAAGCTTTACCGATGGGTTTTACTTAGGGATCTAGCTATTATGCTTCATACAAGAAGTCATATTCCTTAGGTCTATATTACTGGAATCCATAATGTATGTTATGTTATCCCCATGAAGCATCAAAATACCTTTAGGTTTATACTTTATAGCTCATCCAACTTCTTTTCCTATCCCACTTAGGATTTATACAATCCTTATGGTGTATGCAAGTCTTCTCCTGCATTGAGGTTCTTTGAGAATCCCCAAGTTTTGAGAACTTCATTTAGCTGGAAGATGTAATGAAAGATATATGAAGTACTAGAATACAAGGAAGTACTTCAACTTTATCTATTTCTTGCATATCTTTTACCTTAAAATACCCTATTTGGTCATTTCAAGGCATAAGATACAAGTTCTTGGGGACTTTCTCCCCTCCTTAAGAGTTTTCGTCCTCGAAAACTACCTCAGAGTAAATTGAAAATTGTGCTGAAGCTACTTAGCAAGGACATACAATTGTCCATATGTATCAACAAACTTGCAATGTGCAGATATGCTAACTAAATCTTTGGATGGAACTAAATTGAATAGGATCAAGATGATGATTGGATTGCAGGAGATTAAAGAGAGTTGAAGCCCAAGCATATTAGGCTTGAGGGGAAGCTCTTGGTGCAATTACCCCAAGCCTAAATGCTTGATCATGTATCCTAAAACTTTATGTATTAGCACATGAATGATCTCTTATAAAAGGTTGATTTTTACTCCTTGTAAAGTGAATATGTGGAATCACTTTTAATTATGAGTTCTTAGAAAAATCTTTCCACGAATTATTTGGTGAGGATTTATGGAAAATCAAGTCCTAAAAATTTGGAACACTTTTAGTTAAAGATTTGAATTCAAACTTGAATCTCGGATCTAACAAAAAGGCTATAAAAGAGGACTATCTAGTCGCATGGAAAAGGGGGAGATATAGCAGAGATTTCAAAGGAATATTTGTTGTGCATAATACATATAATCATCCCATGTCTCATCTCTTCTACTCTATCAAATACTACTCAGAACAGTGAGCTTCTCTTATCTATTTCTCAGTGCATACTTGATTATTTTTCAGTAATTTAAGCTGTTACAGATTAATTAGATAGTCTATTTGTATGTTACAAAGTTTCATGTCAATTTCCTTGGTCATTCTTGAGATATGTGAAAAACATTGCTCTCTAGTTTGCATACTGTTAACTCCCTAAAATGTCAGGATGCATCTCAGTTTTGCTAAGCATCATTTTCTGAGCATAGTTGATCAGTTTAAGTAAAATAACTTGTGAGGGTTAGCTATCTTAGTCAGTTGGATATTCCGAAAAAGGATTTTGTCCAATTGCTATAAGGGAAGGATTATTGTTCATTTCTCTAAATAGGTGTAGTGACCAAAATAGGAAGTTTTTGGCTTAGAGTGAAACTCCAAGTTATTTGTTTTGGTCCAATGATTTGAGGATCATCTTCCAAAGTACTTGGGTGATTATTTGTGCATCCTCGAAAGCTCAGGAGGTCTACTTTGCACTCCTTGACTAAGTTTTGGATGGTGTGAAGCAAGAATTTGCAGCACCATCTCATCTCTTGAAGGTGTCCACCATCTCCTCCAACATTTATGATCTCCTGTATGCAAACCTGTATGAAGTTGTTTTATCTCTGAACAACGCAAAATTATTGTGGGATATCAGCTTCTCTTGTAGCGCATCATCTCTTCTGACTTGCTCATCTCAATTCTGTTGTAATCTGCTGCTAGTCTGGATAGCGTTCAGTTTGGATATATCTCCAGATATATGATATCTATGTGCGTGCAATATCTCCATTTATATAGGCATCGAATATTCTTTTGATTTCGTATTCTTCGCATTGGTTTTGTGATTCGTTTTGCTTTTTGATTTTGTCAGATTAGATATGCTTTTGCTCCGCGATTTTGCCATTTAATTTTACAGAGCCTTTCGTTTTTGTTTTACTTTGGTTCATTCCTTTTGTTTTCTATTGTTTGATTTGATTTATATTATTTGATATGGTTTATAATTCTTTATTTGATTTATTACGTATACAATGGTTTCACACTATAAACGCACACACATCCAATCACATGAACTCACACACACATGTCTCAGACTCATACACACATATATACAAACAAGACGACATCCATATTCACATTACAAACATGCACTAATATTTGGAACAAACACTCACATATGCACTAGTGTTTACTCACAAAACATCACGAACACACATGAATGCAAACGCATTATAGACACAACATCACGAACACACGTATATGTGAATATATACGCATTATACTTTACATATAGAATTCACATTTACACACTCGTATGGTGTTATACTTACACATAGACACATATATACACATGAATATCATAGTTTACTCACACATACACATGTGTTCACAGACAAAACACACTACAGATACACATGGGACATACATATATGTATCGCAAAGACAAATTGATAAGTGCACGCATAGGTCATGCGGTATACATTTACAAATATAAACATGGGTTTGTACACATAGCTCTCTCTCTCCAAGTAAAAATCATATACCTACGAGTTATTTTATCTATGGATTTGTCAAAATTCATGTTAGACTTAGGAATTCAAACAAGACAACTAATATGAATACGTGTAGGTCTCGAATCTTAATGAAAATGTATATGTATGTGCATATCTTCTACGTGTGTATGTGTGTACAAGTAGGTATATATGTATTTAGTTTTACATTTATGCATGTGGGGTTCATGAAGCGAAAAAGTTACATGCTATTGTAAAACTTTCATGATCACAAGCGCCAAACATAGTAGCAATGAAATCAGTTAGATTTCTTTTGTCCCAAATATGGACTTATCTGTGTCCACTTTTTTCATTCTCTTGTGCAAAGACTTATGCTCATCTATGCTCATTTCTTTTTGTTTTTTCTTATTTGTGAACCTAGAAGAGATTTATTTTAGTCATATTCAAATAAACATTGATGAGTCCAAAGTCTTGATAAGAAGAAGAAGAAGAATCAATTGTAAGGTACACTTTCCAAGTTGCAACCGATCGAAAAGAAACACTTTCCAAGTTGCAATCAGTTTTACATTTCTCTACACACTTTCCGTCGTTTGTCTGCAAGCTTCAAGTTTTCCCATATTCTTCTTATCTCTCATATTCAAACTCATCGTGCTTTACTGTAGGTAACTTTTTTCCATATTGTTCTTATCTCTTATAATCAAATTCATCGTGCTTTACTGTAGGTAACTTGTTTGAAGGTCAAATCAATGAAAAATGTCCTAATTCCAGATTTCAAATCCCTCTTTTGATTTACACTTGTATATGTGTATTTCTTATATTTAAGGAGATATTCAATGCGTATGTCCTTATTTGTGGTGCGTGTATCCGTCCAGTACATATATCCATCAATACGTTATCACGTCTGCTGTTCAACATATGTTCTTGTGGGATTTGAGGGGTCCTGTGGGTACTAGTCCCCTTCTCTTGTATTTTTCTTTATTTAATTCAAGTTCGGGAGAGTAGGTTAATGCCGAACTTCCTTTATATTAAAAAAAAACATATGTTCTTGTTTCCAACATATGCAATAATTCACGAGAAGAAATAAGTTCAACAGCTTTATATGTCTCCTTTTTAGCACATGTATCCACCAACTGCATTTGTCCTAGACGAAAGCAGCTTAACTGTTCGTGCCTAACACAGAGATAGGACCACTAGATGGATATGTCTAGAAATCGTTGCAAATATTCCACATACACACACATACATATATATATATATATATATATATATATATATATATATATATATATATATATATATATATATATATATATATATATATATATATATATATATATATATATATATATATATATATATATATATATATATTGAACATCTACATTAATTAACTCTAAAATCATTTCCACAAGGTTCAGTAGGGTTTGCGACCCCCCCTTTTGAAGCCATTCATGCAGTGAGATTTTCCATTAGAATTACAGTTTGTGAGTTGTGTTTCATCTTTATAGAATTCCATGTCTTGCAACTTTTGAGTTCTTTGGTGTAATGGCAAGAAAAAATGATTTTTTTTGGCATGATTTAATATGAAAATAAATTTGATGGGATCAAATCTCCAATGTGATTAAAATTGAAAGTTTTAACTCTCCTTGCACATGCTTGTGCTGCACCCCATCTCCCTACTCTCGCTACCCTAGCTTTGTGTGCCTCAGCACTACCCCAACCCTCCCCGCATTTGACTCATATTGGTTTTTTCAAGGGTTGCAATATCTTTGACAATATCATCACCTTGTAGGACGTTGTCTCCCTTTCCTAGATATCAAATGAGCCTCTTGTTGTGCTCCTACTGGTTTTGGAGAAAGCCTATGATCAGTTTTATTGGGATTTTCTCAAGTACACTATGTTGTGCATGGGCTTCCCAGGTAGCTGGGTCAGGGGTGTTGCCGCTAAGAGAGGCACTAAAGAAATGGCCTCTCACACTCCTTGGTACTCAGGCTCATAAGCAAGGATGGATATGATGAAAAGGAAGGGTTCCTAGCTCCTTAAACATTCACTTCACACATACACACACAACACAAAGAGCACTCTTAGGATACAGGTTGTCCGCACTTCCCTCTTAGCACCCATACAAAATGAAAATGCTCTAAGGACACAGGTGTTATGCATTACCGTCTTAGCATTCACACAGGTGACACATACATATGTGCATTCATTGTTACACCAAATTCTATTAGGACACGAGTGTTCTATACTACCCTATTAGCATTCACACAAGTGACACACACACATGTACATTTTTTGTTACACCAAATGCTCTTAGGACACGGGTGTTTTGCACTGCCCTATTAGTATTTAAAAACAAACATTCAAATACATAAACACAAGGATCAAGATAACTTTAGTTTCCAATGAATATAAGCTGAAGGGAAATGATGAGGATTCGAGAATGAGAGGAATGTAGAGAATGAATTATAAGAAATAGAAGGGGTTGAGAGAGAGAGAGGGGAGATAGATGGATATTGCAAGGTGGCAATACAAAGGATATGGGATACATAAAGGAAGAGATTGTAGCACCTCTCTTGTGGGCAAGGTCTCCACTTCCAAAGAGTAGCACTATGATCACTATAGTGCTGATAGCATGTGTTTGCACACCACTTCATTTCTTTGAGGGCACCTAGGTATATCCTTTTATAGGACTTTTTGGAAGATATTTGGAGATGATATTATTTGGTACACAATACAATTATTACAAAATTCTAGAAGATTTTTGGTCATTCTAAGGTATGCATCTTATCCCATATGGTCATATCTTTGAAATTTTCGTAAATAATCATACAAATACCATAAATAGCACCTCCATTTCGTGGGAATGTTCTTGATATCCAACTATGGTGGGATTTGAGTCTATATAAAGTTTTTTGGACTCTTTTAAAAACGAGAGTGATTCAAGCTTAAACATTTGAATTTACAAAACTACTTGTCTTACTCCATATTTAACATAGGATTTTTATTCTACCATTAATAATAGGTAAGGCTACATACTTTACTATGGTGGGTCTCACCTTATTCTAAGCGTTTTATTTCCTTCAAATACATATATTTATGGTTTTCATGAAGGTTTGAAAAACACAAATACTATAGGGGTACATATCTATACATAAGGTATTATTAAGGAGGGGTTTCAAAAATATTCGATTATACTTAGCCCTCCCCTTGGCTAGAGGCATTGATGTCTCTAGCCTTAAAAGATTTATTTGATGTTCCATGGGAGGTCATCTTCTTGTTGTAGTAATGATATGTTTTTCTCCCTTGATTGGTCGTGTTGTTTTTTGCTTTCTTCTATCCTCTATCAGTATCTCATTAACCTATATCCATTGACTTTCATCTTATGTAGCTTCCTTGATATATACATGAGTTGATAGCTTCCATTTTTGAACTTTTTCTTGATCACAAACGGTCCTCTTCATCATGGTTGGAACTTTGTATCATGCGTGTTATCAAAATGATTATCATACCTTAGAACAAGAGTTCCTTCTATTAACCCTTTATACTTTAGTTGTTTGTTAAATATCTCCTTTCTTTTCTCAGCTTGATTGATTTAATGAGCCACTGCAAGCTCCCTTTTCATACTTAAGTGTTAAAGGTTTGTAACCCTTTTTTGGATTACCTCTTCTTCACTTTTTGCACTTTATTTTTGCAGTACACAAAGACCTGGGATTTCCACTTCTATTGGTTACAAGGCTTCTTGTCCATACACTAAATGAAAAGAAGTCAATCCTAAATATGCCTTGTAGGATGTGCAATATACCCATAATGCTACAATGAGGTGTTTGTCCCATTCCTTTGGATGCTTCTTACATTGGTCTTTTCAACATGACTATTACATTGAGGATAATAGCATGTGGAGTATGTATGCCTTATGTTTAATCTACTTAGAAGATCATTCAAAACATCTGATCCAAAACCTGCACCATGATCAATACTATCTCTAAAGGTATTCCAAAATCTACAACATATGAAATCATAAATGAACTTCATCATATCTTGTGCTATGGTTCTTTTTGTGTTGGTTGCTTGTGCCCATCTAGTCATGTAGTCCACTACCAAAATGATATACTCTTTTCCTAAGATTGTCCTTGGTAGGGGGCATCAATTCCCTTCTCAAATGGCCCATAAGATATGACCGGTGTCCTTGGTTTAAAATAATGAACACAATTCAATTGTTTTATTTGTCACTTTGAACCTTTCAAAGAGTGAAAACTAATTTATATCTTTTATAGATCATGAAAACTTTATACACTCAAATACACAAAGATTATTATTCTTTTATATCACACCTTTCTCTATTGACAATACATTCAGGCTCTATTTGAAAGAGATTTCAGTGAAAATGATTTGGGAGTGAAATGTAACTACAAAAGTGCATAAACAAAAAATTTGATGGGGCAACATATAGCATACTAGGTATAGAATAGGCAGATGTTATAATTTGATGTTTAATCATAAAAAAATAAATAATGAATGGTATAGAATGCAAATCAGCTCTCCATATACATACGGCCAAGTGGCAAGTAGTTCATTAGAAGATTATGCAAAGGTTAGACAAATAGGGATGGGAATCCACCTCTCTCAGGTTTTTCACGAATCATAGCTTTACTCTGCAATATTCAATCTGTTATGTTTCGAGCTGTTACAATTGAACAAGCAACCCAACATCAAAGCATAGTAATGTTTATAGCTTTTCTTAGATACTATGCTAATATTTTTTCCGTACAGAGTACTTTTGAAAAGTTAAGTTTCAATGAATCTAACATCACTTGTTTCTTGGTTGTACTATTGAGGCAGTTGAAAGAATCTGTGAGCTCAAAGATAGAGTATGTACATTTTTTCCTAATCTTGAAGACGTATTACAAGGCCTTCACATTTAGTAAGGGCACAAGAAGTAAACTCAAGAAGTATAGTAGAGTAACAAACAATGAATAAATAGTTTCTGAAGTATATCGGCTTATCCTATCGAAATCAAGTACAATAGTCTGTTATGGTTCATCAAGTGTTGCGGATTGGAGAGTTGTAAAGATAACAGAGGTGATGGAAAAGTGGTGTGACTATATTGAGGAGACTTCTCTTATTTATCCATCAACCATCCCAAAATTCAACATAGGCTTGACCGTAGAAGCTTTTCTGGAATAGTCAACCATCCCACTATTCAACCATATCCCAAAGTGTTCTTCATGAATGCAAGCATGTTGACATAGCCCTCGAGAACTTATGGAGAGCAGGTTGCCTATGGTTATGTTGCAAGCCGAGGAATGAAGTTCATTTGCAAGGGAGAACTTACATAGAAGTCAAGTACATGACTCGGTGTTCAAAGCAAACAAAAGTAAAGCTCTCAAAAGTATGAAGAAGCACTCAAGTTCTCCAAGACAGAATATATCAAAGCCCTCAAGTACACAGCAGGGATATAGACCTTTATTTGGGGAGGCACACGTTTGTCTTTGTATTGCCCCTCTAGAATGAACATGATCCTGCCTTTTATTTCTAATTGTTCGAGTCCCGTACTATTACAAGGCGACGTGATATCTGTTTATCTTTTTATTTCAGATTTTTACGTGTTACAGCAAGTTCTTGTTATGGAAACACTTAGGCATGTGAGAAGACTCGAATGCAAATCGGAGTCATTCTAACCCACAGGAATCTCAGCTTCCTCTTTTTTCTTTTGAGAGTACAATGATTTCGAAAGACACACACACACCAGATCTGGTAAGACACACACCAGATCTGGTAAGATAGAGCCACCCATTTTGGGGAACTTTGAGGTATCCAACCTTAAGCGAGACTTGAACCCTAGCCATTTGCCTAGGAGTACAAGGCACATCTGCCAAACCACGCCCGCTAAACCACCCCTAGGAATCTCAGCTTCTGCACCGAGATTCTTTCCAAGAACTTCTGCAGGGGGACTCTTGCCAGCTCATCGTCATTTTTAGAAGATGCAAAGAAGGCTCATGCAGGCTACCTCAAGTGCGTCAGGACTTGTCGATCTGGACCCATTGGAGCAGGCAATGTTTCCGGTAGACCTTCGCTTTGTAGCATCATCAGTAAAAGCTTATTTTTTGGCCATTCATCTCAAGCTTATCACGTGATATGGAGAGGACAGAAGAGCATTTTGACAAACATCCTGCAAGTTGCTCGAAAATTGTCCAAGTCAAGAAAAGAGAGAAAGATGTGTTGAGGACTGCCTGTACATAGAAGTGATAATATCTTTGTCTATAGTTCTATCGAATACCAACTTTGATAATATATTACGAGCGTCGTGTTTGATCTTGTACATATAACATAGGTTCAAAAAGAAAACAAAAAGATTTGCATCTTTTAGATTGCACTTTTGGAAGCTAATGAAATACCAAAGTACGGAGTCTTAGCAAGTTATAAGTTTTGAGGGATACCAGGGGGGGTTCAGCACTTTCAAGGGCCCCTTGGGCGGCACAAGAGCCCCCCTCCAACAATGAGGCCAGGTTAAAGGTCTCCCCGGGAGGAGGGGCCAGATTGCTTCTCACTAGAGAGGGGGTCGCCAAATCCATGATAAAAGAGGGACACCCCGAGAGAGAAGATCTTATCTAAAACTCTGTGGAGAGTAAGCTATTGCCGAACTTCCTTTATATTAAAAAAAAAGTTATAAGTTTTTTTTTTCAAAATAGAAATTTGGCAATAGCTTACTCTTCAAGACTTTAATTAATAAAGAAGACAACTCTACAAGTGAATGGGCTTAGTACTCATGGGACCCCCCAAATCCCACAAAGCAAGGGAAGATCAAAAAAATTTAAAGAGCTCTACAAAAAAGGTAGATCCTCTCATCCCCTTCATGTGGGTTCCACTTGCTTTTAATCTTATTGTTCTCTAGGAAAAACACTCTACGAATTCTGAAAGCTAGGAGTTTCTTACAATTGGGAATTCTTTTGCCTAACAAGAAAAGAGACTTTTCTAATGACCATTCTTTAGGAGGGCTTCCGAAATTGGCAGCACACCTCTCCTTTCAAATCTTCGAGAGGGTCTTACCTCTAATCGCATTCCACAAAGATGAGAAACACCCATCGCTTCACCCAACAATGCTTGATTCTAGAGGATTTGTACCTAAAACTGCAAGATATTCTCAAGGGTATGTCAGACGGACATTTACTTGGCCCACAAGAAGAAGAGGTGCCCTAATTCCTCATTGCCATGTAAGCATCTTTGGCACCATGGGGGTAACCCACAAATTTTACTAGCGTTTGCATTGGTCCCGATTCCCTGGTGGAGGATTTGCAACATAAGCACCAAATGTTTTATCTTGATGAGTGGATGCCAAAAAGAATAGAACTTAAACTCCCATCTAAAGTTTAACCAATTAAGACACCACTTCCTATTAAGCGTGACATGAAGGTCGTGACTCTTCTTGAATCTCAAAATTTTTTCAACGCTATTGCCATTGAACCATCTGAGACCCTCAAGGTAGGGAGGGTCCTAGCCAATGAGGAGGCGAGCCTTTGAGCATTCCCAAGCGATGAATCTGTTGTACAAAAGGGTCCATTCTTCATGGTTCACTCTTGCATCCAGATCAATGTCCTCATAAATAATCCACTAGCATGTACCTTGATTCCAGAGATGTTCCCACAAACAAAATCCTTTGTTCCAAAGTTTGTTAGCTTTATGGAGGTTCCATGTCTCCACATCTCTGATACCCTTGATAGGGAACCAAAATATCGGCTCCCCACAACCAATCCTCACTTATCCTAATAAATTCTTTGAGCCTGTTCCAACTCTTCCACAGTGAGCAAACCAAATCCGAGCCATGTGGAGAAACCAGAGAAGGGGAGAAGAGCAGGGTGAGCAAGCCAAGGTCCTTCCATCCTGGGAGGACCATAAGCTTAAGATCACTATTATTCCTAAAACCAATCTTGGCCCAAGAGGCTTCAAAGTTTCTCCATGCCTTATTGGCCATGCCTTCGATGTCAAGAATGACCAAACGACCTTGATTGTTTTGGCTAATGCAAGTAGTCCATTAATTTTGGGGATTCCCCTTCTATTCGGGTCACCTGTCCATAGAAAGTTTCTACAGACCCTTTCCAATTTAATAATCTCTTGGTCTTTCGGTATCCAACAAGAGAGAAAATAAATAGTCCAAGAAATCAAGAATCTGTTAATCCATATGGCCCTTACCGCTAGGTTGATCTACATACCTTCCGAGTAGGCCAATTTGTTATCGAGCTTCGAGAGAACCTAGTTCCATCATTGGCCCATCGACACATCAAATCCCATTAGAACACCTAATAAGACAAAAATGTGCCCACTAAGAATCAGCTGACAACCTTGATCAACAAGAAACTGGGGTGGGTGTCCAATAACTGCCCTCAAAGTAGTTTTAGAGTGGTTTATTTTGGATCCTGAAGCCATGCAGAATGTGTTTAGGCATCTCCAAAATGTACCAATGATATGAAGACAGTATATCATGCCCTAAAAGTGTTTAAATGATGCCGATTAGGACTATGGTTTTGTGGTTTCCATGGGCCATATACAAGTAAACAAAGATTATAATGTGTAGCACTATTTCAACTATGAAAGTGTCTTAGCTCAATGTGCTAAAATAATCCATGCACAATCTTTCAGCTACCAGAAATGGTAATCTCCTGCAATTGTTAAAGCATAAAGAAAGTTCTAGAAATGATTACTTTACTCTGAGTCATTTCGTTTCTCAGTCATTTTAAGCTGTTTTACTTACTAGGCTTCCTTAATCATCAATTTGTGTCACTCATCCATCCTGTTCTAGAACTGTTGCAGTAGATTCGTGTTGTTTATAATGCTTCAAATTTATACTAAAAAACTGACTTTAGAGTGGTCCCATGCAAGACATCTGCTTTGTAAAATATTCCATTGAAAATTTTGAATATCAAAGGGAACATTGATTATCAAGTCAACCTCAACAAGAAGTGGTGCCTCTCATGGACGTGACTACGGTGGGATTTGAAGTTCATGGCTATCTTGCACCCTCTCATAGAAAACAAAAAGTTTATCCTCTTATAGCAAATTCTTCATCGGGGAATCTGGACCAACCTAAAGGCTAGCAAAATTTGTGGGGTGTCTCCCTCGTACAAGCATTGTAGCTAGTCCATTGAAGATGTGAATCACATCTTCTTTACTTGTCCCAACTCCAATAGGATCCGGCAGATTGTTGGAAAGAAAATTAGAGTTCAGAAGCATATCAGCTGGAAAGAAGCTCTGCTAGGAGAACTGATTGACTACCCAGTGACTCTCTAGAATGCCATCAAAGGGGAGGTCCTCTGGAAGATTTGGTGAGAAAGATGTTCTTATAGCTTTGGCAGCTCCCCTAAAGAGGGGTTGATCGAGAAATCGTTGTTCCTCCTTGGTAAAAGAGTCACTAACTATAAGAAATCCCCCCCTTCAGGCATCATAAAGTGCTCCTTCTCATCAATAACAAGCTTAAACCCAAGTGGGCCCCACATGAGCATGATGAGAGGATGATTAACCTTCTTTGTAATGCATTCTAAACTTTGTAAGAGCTACCCCTGCTCTGTGGGACTTAGGGGATCCCATGGGCACTAGCCCCCTTTCACTTGTACTTTTCTTTCCTTTTATTTAATACAAGTCCAAGAGAGTAAGCTAAGGCCGAACTCCCTTTATTTAAAAAAACAAATTATACTAAAAACCATCTATTATTCCACTAAACATATATTACTTTAAATTATGTTATTGTGATATATAATTAATAGCAATAGAAGTATACTCGATAATCATAGGCCTCGTGGGCCAAGCTGATCTTCAGAAACAAAAATGAGTTGGCTCTCACGGGGTCCCCGAACTGGAAAAACCTTGACATCATGACACTGCTATTCTCCCCGATACCTGTCTTCCCGAAAGGCTCCAACCTCGTCTGCTCTCTTTGGAAGGGCTGGAATAAAGTCAAAAGCTTCACAAGAATTAGTGAGGACTGGAAGTGGGCGGCCGGAATCAGACAAAATGATTCTATTTGGTTTCCGATTCATGGCATCAGGAGTGTGGAGTCGTGGAACACTCATAATGCCAAGAAGTTATGGAACAAAGGATTCAAAAAATGGAAACACCTCTGGAAACATGACACCAACAGCTGGATCAGCTACGAGGATATCGACCCTCGCATAAACATCTCCTACGAAGAATGGAACACCTTGCAAAGCAGATGCCTCGCTTGGGATCGTCACAAAACCCGCCTTCTCATGGGACATGATGCTCCGAACGCGCGTGGTCTCAAATGGCACAATGGGAATAGCCTACTCAAAATCCCGAACATCAAAGAAGCGACTGACCTCCAGGTCAGCCTCAACAAGAAGTGGTGCCTGTCTTGGACGCGGCTTCGGTGGGACATGAAATTCATGGGCATCTGGCACCCACTTATAGAGATTAAGAAGTCTGTTCTCCTATGGCAAATTCTTCATCGAGGAATTTGGACTAACCATAAGGCAAACAAAATTTGTGGGATCCCTCCGTGGTGCAAGCGCTGCCACCGTGCAATCGAAGATGTCCCACACATCTTCCTTACTTGCCCCAACTCCTACAGAATCTGGCAGACGGTTGGACTGAAAATCAGAGTTCAGAAACAGCTTAGTTGGAAACAAGTCCTTTTGGGAGAAGCGATTGGATGCTCTGCGGCTCTCTGGAACGCAATCAGAGGGGAAGTCCTGTGGAAAATTTGGCGGGAGCGGTGTGCTCTCAACTTTGGCGACCCTCCCAGGGAGTGGTCGATTGAAAAATCTCTTTTCCTCCTTGGCAAAAGGATTGTCAACAGTAAGAAATCCCCCCCCTTCAGGCACCATCAAGTCCTCCTTTTGATCAACAACAAGCTCAAACCCAAGTGGGTCCCGCATGAGGGCGACGAGAGGGTGATCAACCTTCTTTGTAATGCAACCTAGGAATCAACCAAGCTTCCCCTGCCTTGTGGGATTTGGGGGGTCCCGTGGGCACTAGTCCCCTTCTTTTGTACCTTTGTTTCTTAATTTAATTCAAGTCCGGGAGAGTAGGCTATTGCCGAACTTCCTTTATATAAAAAATCATTTATAGCTTAATTAAAGAATGCAAGTAACGAAGACAAGCCTACTAAAGAGATCTATAGACTCCTCAAGAAGAAGCAAGCTATGGATTTGATGCCCTTAATGTTGGACATCAATGGGGTCTAATGCAACATGATTGAAGAGAATAGCTTGGTGATTGTTAATCACTTTTCCTAGCTTCTAGGAGTCTCTACCCCCCCTTTCTCCCCACAGGCATGATTGGATGGCAACCATCTCTAGACTCAAGACCTCTAAAATCCTGCAAAATTTGAAGCCACTTCTAGAAGCTCCCATTTTGCATATTGAGATTCTCAAAGTTATCAAATGGCTTCCTAATGGGAAAAGCCCGAGTCTAGATGGCCTCACCAATCCTTTTGACATGTGGTGACTACTCCTCTATGTCTGGTGTGGCAAGAGGCGGTTTTGTTTGGTGTGTTACCTAAATATCTCAACAATGGTGTTATCAAGATTATTCATAAGAAACGAAAAAAAAAAACGGGATTGAGAATTGGTGCCCAATTACAATGTTACAAACAGCTTACAAGATCCTTGCTAAATTTATTGCTAATACAATTGGATGCCACTTACCAAATTGGTTGTGTGAAGAAAAAAAGGTTTCATCAAGGAGAGGTCCATCTTGGAAGCTATCATTGACATCTCGGAAGGTCTAGATTTTGCTAAAGAATCTACTCAATATGTAATCTTTATTAAGATTGACTTCGACAAATCCTATGATAGGCTTGAGTAGGACTTCCTTCTCGAGTTTCTGAAAGACCTCGGTTTTGGTCACATGTTCACGAAGATGGTCTCGACATTACTAGGAAATGCATCAGCTCAAATAAACATCAATGGTCAACTTTCTCAAGCTATTAGACTAAAATTCTCTATTAGGCAAGGATGCCCCTTGGCTGCTCATATGAAAAATGCATTCTTGAATGGCTGGATTTTAGAGGACGTATACATGTCTCAACCTCCTGGCTATGAGGACCCAAACAAGGTAACATATGTATGTAAATTGAACAAAGCTCCTTATGGATTGAAGTAGACACCTAGGCATGGAACCATAGGTTGACTACATACCTTCAAGACCAAGGTTTTTTCATGAGTAAAGCAGATAATTCTTTGTTTATCAAGAGAAGTAATTCAGAGGTAATATACCTATGTGTATATGTTGATGATATCATACTTACAGGTAATGATGCTAATGGCATCAAACAAATCAAGAATCAGATGATGAAGGAGTTCAAAATTAGTGACCTTGCATCACTAAAATCTTTTCTTGGACTTGAGTTAGTCTATACTAACTCTGCAATTTACATTACTGAGAGAAAGTATATACAGGATATGTTGAAAAAGTTTCATTTTCAGGATGCCAAAGTTGCAAGTACTCCAATGGAGGTAAACCTAAAATTAAGTGCTCATGAAGGTGATGTACTAGAGGACATTGCACGTTATCAAAGCAAGGAGTAATTGTGCTAAGTTAGTTTATGCACAAGCATAGGGCACCTCACTTGGAGGGTGCCAAAAGGATCTTGAAGTACCTTAAGGGTACTCAACAACATGGTTTGTATTTCCCTTATACATGAGACTTGAACATTAAGATCTATTCAGATGCACATTGGGCAGGATGCAAAGATAATAGGAGGAGTACCTCACGATACTTATTCTTTGCAGGTGATAAGCCAATATCACGGTCTTCAAAGAAGAAACCTACTTTTGATTTATCTTCTACAGAGGCAGATTACAGAGGATTAGCCAATGCTACTCAAGAGGCCATATGGATCAAGTTATTTACAGATTTAGGTTTGCACACTATATCTCCAATGGTTTTTGGAGATAATACAAGCTCATTATGCCTTGCAGCTAATCCTATTTACCATGCTAGGACCAAGCATATAGAGGTCCACTATCATTATGTGAGAGAGAAGCTATTGAGCAAGGATATTCAGTTGGCATATGTATCAACTAATATGCAATGTGCAGACTTGTTAAGTAAAGCATTAGATGGTACAAAACTTTGCACGTTTAAATCAATGATTGGATTGCAAGATATTCATGAAGATTGAAGATGAAGACCAAGCCTAAATGTTTGGCTTTAGGGGGAGCTGTTGTTGCAAAATCCAAGCTCACACATTTGGCTTGAAGTTCATAAAGACATGAAGTTCCATAGAAACCATTGCTAGGAGAAACTTTATCTTTTTACACTTGTAAAAGTCATTAACTTCACTTCACCTACCAAAAACTCGTGGAATTGTTAGTTAGAAAAGCATCTACTTCATTGAGGGAATATTTCCTAGATTGAAGGATCACTTTTTAGAGAGAGCAAAAAGTTGAATTCAAATTCAAATCTGGATACACCACTTATATATAGTCACTTGAAAAAGTCGTGAAAAAAGGCTTCATCATCCGAGCTCTCCATTGCCATTTTGTATGTCTGTAAGGCCTACACTATAGCCTACACTACTTTCCATCATAAGACTATGATTATCAAGCCTATGATCTTGTACAACATTTTTCATTAATACATTACATCTACATTGTTCATCTATGATCTCTCTATTATAGTCATTCTTAACTGTCAACTTGTGCTGGTAATATCTCAGTGATTTATCAACCAAATCCAATGATCTATAGCTTGTTGGAATCCGCTCTAAGTTATCTACATGATGAAAAAGGTTTGAAGCAAATCCATTAAGACAATTTGGAGAAAAGTGCATCAAAGCTCCCAGTGGTTAAACTCTGCAGAGGCCCTAAAATATCGAGGGTAATGATTAATCTGTTAAATTGATTGCTCTATGTATAGTGGATCATTTCAAGTGATTTCACTTGGAATCATTAGCTTACTAAGCTAATTAGATACCTCTAAAAGGAATTTTTCCAATCCCTATTGTACTGGTAGCACTTAGCATTAGAAGCAGCAGGTATATGATAAAAAATAGAAGGTTTTCATTGACCTCTCTATTTGGAAGTAGTCTATTTTGATTCAATCTTTTCATACATCATTTCTAAAGTACATAGGCACTTTTATGGTGTCATTAAAAAGCTAAGGGGGCTCACATATCAACCCTAAAGCTACAAAGGACTGGTACTAAGTAGGATTTGGCAGTACTTACTCATCACTTGAAGTGTCCATCCATCTTTCCCAACAGTGGTATCAAAGCAAAGCTAAGGTAAAATGGGAGATGGTTTTCCTTCTTTCATTGATAAATTGGATAGGAACAACTATCAAGCATGGTCTTTAAGGATGAATACATACTTACAAGGAAGGAGCCTCTATGGATACATCTCAAGAGATGAGGAGATGTCCATATTCAAAAGCAAAGGACAACCTACAAGGGAAGAGCATGAAAGACTCAACACATGGTGTGCCAAGGATGCATTAGCAAGTTCTTACTTACTTAACGCAATCTCTGATTTTCTTCTTCCACATATTAGGAACTCTAAGACATCCCAAGAGACTTCGGAAACATTGTCTTCTTATTTCTCTTCCAACACAAGGGCCAGGAAGAATCAATTGTGGATTGAATTCACCACTCAAAGAAAGCAACCTAAGCAAGCTATCTCAGAGTATGTGACCGAAGTCAAAGATGTAGCAGATCAGTTGGAAAGCATAGGAGAAGAAATTGAAGAGGAGTAGATTGTAAGGCAAGTGATCAATGGTATTAAAGGTGATGAAAAATGGGAGAGCTTCATAAGTGCCATGGACTTGTACATGGACATGCAGATTCTAGACCTTACCACACTCATGGGGCAACTATTCACCCATGAAGCCAAGCTCAACAAAAATGGAGATTCAACCTGAGGTAATAGCTCTTCTGCCCTATACACTGATAAGAATAAGTCTAAAGAGAAAGGCAAGAACAAGAAGGTAGAAGATGAAGGAACTACCTCCCAAGCCAACTATCCAGGGAGAGGTAGATCATCAAGAGGAAGGGGCAAAGGAGGTAAGCAATGTAGGGGGATACCTTATAACTCCTCACCATGCAATATTTGTGGTTTATCAAATCATACTACAGATGAGTGTTTTAAGAACAAGAATTAGAGAGGTAGAGAATATCAAAGAGGTGGATATACACAATCAAGAGAGAGATTCAATCACCACCAAGGATACAACAACAACTACAATAACAACTACCAAGGAGGATACAAATCCAAGAAGGACTACAATAACTACACAGAGGAGCAAGAAGATTCTCTTCTAATTATGAACGACTTCAAAAATAGGTATAAATGATGACCATCTTTTCTACATTGAGTTAGGATGCTCAAATCATGTAGCATGCAATGTAGCTCTTCTCTTCGACCTTGAGGAACCAAAGGGTAAGCATCAGGTACAAACAGGTGATGATACCAAGCACTCAGTGATTAAAGTTGGAAATGTTAAGACCTATGATGGAAACAAGAATCTGTTGAGTAGGTTTCTATATGTACCAACTATCACCAAGAATTTGATGAGTGTTGGACGGATTGTGGAAAAAGTTTTGCAGGTTAGATTCAACCTATATGGAGCATTTGTGGAGGATCCCAAGCATGGGTTCAAGAGAATTGCCAAAGGAGAAGAGACAGGTAGACTATTCACTTTTGAACTTGAGAATACAAGGAACATTGAACTTTATAGTTATAAAGATCAAACATTAACAGAGCCTGAAATTTGGCATAAAAGATTAGGGCATGTAGGTGAAAGAACCTTGAAACAAATATGTAGGGATCAATGTGTGCTTGGGATACCTAATGTATCCAAGCAACACATGATTTAGAAATGTGGTGCTTGTCAGTTTGGAAAGTCTCACAGGTTACCCTTCTCAAGGAAAGGCTACATGCATGAGGATTACCTAGAACTTGTTCATACAGATGTATGGGGACCAAGGAAGGATCCCTCAATCTCTGGATCAAGGTATTATGTATCTTTCATTGATGATTATAGTAGGTGGACTATATTCCACTTTATGAAGCACAAAGATGAAGTATTCAGTTGCTTTAAAAAGTATCTTGCACTTGTTGAAATTCAAACAGGGAGAAATATAAAAAGCCGAAGGTCAGATGGAGGAGATGAGTACTTCTCAAATGAATTTGATGCATTCTTGCAGGACACAGGAATCAAGAGAGAAATCACAACAAGGTATAACTCTGAGCAAAATGGGGTGGCAAAGAGGAGAAATAGATTAATTGTTGAAACAGCTAGGTTAATGTTGAATGAGAAAAAATTACCTAACTACTTGTGGGCAGAGAGTGTATCTACTTCCACTTATCTTGTAAACAGGTTACCATCCAAATCTCTTGATGGGATGACCCCATATGAAGCATGGCATGGTAGAAGACCCTCACTTGATCATTGCAGGATATTTGGATGTGTAGCATATGTGCATATCCCTTCTTAGATAAGAGGTAAGCTAGACCCTAAGGCAGAGAAGTGTATCTTCATAGGATATGATCTAAATAAAAAAGGATACATGTTCTACAACCCTTCAAACAAGGGATTCATGGTCAGTAGAGATGTTTTCTTTGATGAGAATGACTCTTGGTTTGATAGTGAATGCAAGAAGATAAAACTACCTTATGACTTGGAAGAGGAGTTTCCAAGCCTCACTAAGGAAGAGCCTTCTTAAAATGAAGACACCAATTCAGATGATGAGGACATCATCAATCTTGAAGAGTTCAAGACATGGAAGTCCAAAAGCAAAGTCAAGATGAAGAAAATGGAGGACATACCTGAATCATCCAACCAAGCAATTAGAAGATCACAAAGGGAGAGCAAGAAGCCAATCAGATATGGGTATGACACTTCCCTAGTTACTAAACACTTTGTTTATCTTGCAAAAGATATGTCAATTGAAGAACCAACATCATATGAGGAGGCAAAGGCCAAGATAGAATGGAAAGGAGCTATGGATAAGGAGAATGATACTTGGGAACTTGTACCAAAGGAGTCTATGAAGGTAATTGGATCTAGATGGATCTATAAGATCAAAAGGAATTTTGATGGGTCAATAAGCAGGTACAAAGCTAGACTTATGGCTAAGGGTTTTGCACAAACCTAAGGAATTGATTATGAAGAAACCTTCTCACCTATGGCCAAAATGCCAACCATCAGGGTATTGGTAAGTGTGGCTGCATCAAACAATTGGAACATAGGAGTAATTGTGCTAAGTTAGTTTATGCACAAGCCTAGGGCACCTCACTTGGAGGGTGCCAAAAGGATCTTGAAGTACCTTAAGGGTACTCAACAACATGGTTTGTATTTCCCTTACACATGAGACTTGGACATTAAGATCTATTCAGATGCAGATTGGGCAGGATGCAAAGATGATAGGAGGAGTACCTTAGGATACTTATTCTTTGTAGGTGATAAGCCAATATCACGGTGTTCAAAGAAGCAACCTACTGTTGCTTTATCTTCTACAGAGGCAGATTAGAGAGGATTGGCCAACGCTACTCAAGAGGCCATATGGATCAAGTTATTATATACAGATTTCGGTTTGCACACTATATCTCCAATAATTTTTGGAGATAATACAAGCTCATTATGCCTTGCAGCTAATCCTATTTACCATGCTAGGACCAAGCATATAGAGGTCCACTATCATTATGTGAGAGAGAAGCTATTGAGCAAGGATATTCATTTGGCATATGTATCAACTAATATGCAATGTGCAAACTTGTTAACTAAAGCATTAGATGGTACAAAACTTTTCACGTTTAAATGAATGATTGGATTGCAAGATATTCATGAAGATTGAAGATGAAGACCAAGCCTAAATGTTTGGCTTGAGGGGGAGCTATTGTTTCAAAGTCCAAGCTCACACATTTGGCTTGAAGTTCATAAAGACACGATGTTCCATAGAAACCATTGCTAGGAGAAACTTTATCTTTTTACACTTGTAAAAGTCATTATCTTCACTTAACAGAATATTTGTAATCACCTACCAAAAACTCGTTGAATTGTTAGTTAGAAAAGCATCTACTTCATTGAGGGAATATTTCCTAGATTGAAGGATCACTTTTTAGAGAGAGCGAAAAGTTGAATTCAAATTCAAATTTGGATACAACACTTATATATGGTCACTTGAAAAAGTCATGAAAAAAGGCTTCATCATCCGAGCTCTCCATTGCCATTTTGTATGTGTGTAAGGCCTACACTATAGCCTACACTACTCTCCGTCATAAGGCTATGATTATCAAGCCTATGATCTTGTACAACATTTTTCATTAATACTACATCTACATTGTTCATCTATGATCTCTCTATTATAGTCATTCTTAACTGTCAACTTGTGCTGGTCATATCTCAGTCATTTATCAACCAAATTCAATGATCTATAGCTTGTTGGAATCAGCTCTACGTTATCTACATGATGAAAAAGTTTTGAAGCAAATCCATTCAGACAATTAGGAGAAAAGCGCGTCAAAGTTCCCACTGGTCAAACTCTACAGAGGCCCTAAAATATCGAGGGTAATGATTAATTTGTTAAATTGATTGCTCTATGTATAGTGGATCATTTCAAGTGATTTCACTTGGAATCATTAGCTTACTAAGCTCATTAGATACCTCTAAAAGGAATTTTTCCAATCCCTACTGTACTGGTAGCACTTAGCATTAGAAGCAGCAAGTGTATGATAAAAAATAGAAGGTTTTCATTGACCTCTCTATTTGGAAGTAGTCTGTTTTGATTCAATCTTTTCATACATCATTTCCAAAGTACATAGGCACTTTTATGGTGTCATTAAAAAGCTAAGAGGGCTCACATATCAACTCTCAAAGGGCTGGTACTAAGCAAGATTTGGTAGTACCTACTGATCACTTGAAGTGTCCATCCATCTTTCCCAACATCGCTGATTTTAGTGCATTGATCTAAGATACTTTCAGAGGTGAAACCATGCTATGCAATATTTTCTTTGTTCACTTGTATATGGACCATGGAAGCCACAAAGCTATAGTCCTAATTGGCATCATTTAATGTCCTTTAACATTTGATCTATTATCTTCATATTATTGAAGATGAAGATGATGAAAATAATGTTCTTTTATAATGTATTGTCTCCATACTGCTGACAATTATTATAATAAAAATAAGAAGGACATTTGTATTGATAGATATCGATATCCGTCAAAATTGTTAAAGCAAGGGATGATGATTTATTGTCGTGAATCGAAAGTTTTGCTTTGTCTTCGAGATTTCATTAATTTTAATGAAAAGTATGATCCACTACTTTTTTTGTGGTCTATTATTTTTCCTATAGTATGCTTGGTGAAAAAGTGATGTGGAAGCACTACCATAGATCAAAAAATGTGCGATGGTCTCATTCTCATCATGTGCACATTGGTATACTAGTCAATATACAAAAATTCATAAAATTGTATATATTGATTTGTGTTGCACATATCGATGTGCATAGTGATGGATATATTGATACAAATAACCACATATAGTGATACCCTTATAAAATAGGCAAACAAAATGGGTCATATTGAGTGGTAAATTTTCGAATAAATGACATAGACTATCTAATACCAACGATGGAGAGGAGTTTATCCATGAGCAAGAGGCACAAGGAGTCATAAAACATGAATGGCTAGCAGAAACACAAAACAAGAAATCATACACTTGACACTGAAATAGAGATGTGAAATGGAAATTTTGAAAAACTTGTGAGATTAGCTAGAAAAGACATGATGACCATTCATGATCTATGGAGGTTTGTTTACCTTTATCATGCATTTTTTGGCTTAATGTGCATAAAAATCATCAAGAAAATAAAAATTATTATTGGTTTAAACCTAGATGTCATGGGCATAATCTCCATAGGAGATGTTGAAAGCCTCACAAATAGAGTACTTACAACAATCAACCCAAAATTTCATAGAAGGATGATACGTAGTGATTGTTTGGCACACTTATCATGGCAACGTGCATCTCGATATATGGATGCTAATCCTACATTTTGCCCCATCAAGAGACCATAGGATTGGCCATTGTATGAACACGTATGCATCGTGGATAAATCAAGAATATTATGGCTTAAGTATCATACTTTTTAACCACCAAATGACAAGAGAGCACCTAAACAAAAATACATGTTTAAAATAATTTCAATCTTTAGAAATCTCTTCAAGCACACCATCAATATGTTGATGTGTTTCGATAGTGATATACATCAATACACTTACAATCGGCACAACACTTCTTTCCATCTTTAGGAGGAGGTTTTTGTGATCAAAATGTAAAGGTGAAGATGAAGTTGGGTATAGAAAGGAGAGATGTCATGATTTGATTATGGGAAAGGGAACATATGAATGCAAGATAAACCCATGAATATGAATGTTGAGGATAAAAGAAAACCATTCACAGGAATCGATTTTGAAAGGAAGAATGGTCCAAAAAAATGGAGCTTCTTATACACTTTCAAAATTTAATTCATATGCATGGGTTCTTTTGGATGGTATGTATGCATGATGAGCAAAAAAGAAAACCGTACACATGAACCGATTTCAAAAGGAAGAATGTTCCAAGAATGGAACTTCTTATACACTTTCAAAATTGAAGCATATGCATGGGTGTTTGTGGATAGTATGCATGTATGTGGGTCATGATTCATGAGTATGAGGAAACTTATCCTCACAATCTGAATGGAAAATCCTCACTTGGCTCAGTGCAAGACTGTGGATCCTTTTCACATATAGAAATAGATAGAACGAGGCATGTAAAAACACATAAGAGTCTAAGAGACAAGAGACAAGAGACATGAATTAAAAGATATTCTAATGAAGGACATTTATATGAGTGTTGTGATACATCAAGCGAAGCATTCTACTAGTCAAAGGTGGTCCATAGGACCCTCCTGCCATGATAATTCAACCGAATGTCACACATAGGAGGATAGGTTCCACTTTATTGACCCTATATCTTTCTAGGAGCATTACATCTAATGAAAGAGTTCTAAGACTCATAAAACCAACTCTAACTCACTCACACGCTTCAATGAGGGTGAGCAAAGATAGAAAAACCATTGGGTATATGAGTCTATCCTAGATTGGAAGTCTAACTTAAAGTTGATTCTAGGAGCTATGCTCTTACTACCCCACCTTGGATCCTCACATGTTCAATTGATCGTGATCGTCTCAAGGAAACCATGTGCTAGCAAGGGCCCTATGGATGCCTAACAATGATGCTCTATGATTTTGGAGGGGGGGGTTTATAGTTGTTTGAATGAGTTTGGGCCCTTGGATCTAGAGAAATCAACTCTCAACACTAAGATCAAGTGCTTTTGATTACAACCATTGGAATTATCAAATGGATGGCTAGGAATGGTTCTTTATATGATACCTAGGGCAAAGGGGGAAAAATTAGGTGCATTCATTCTCCACCATTGGATCTTATCAAGATCTAGATTGTTGGGTCAATGTTGACATGAGTTTGGATAAGATGAGCTCCTATTATTTGATGAACTTTGCTTTATTGAGCTTTGACCATCAAAATAAGCTTATCCAATGAAAATAACTCATGGATCCTCCCTGCTTTAATCTTTAGGGCATCTCCACCCTTGAATGTGAGCTCATCCTGACTGTACAACATGGTTCAATTATTGTTTGCCATGTGGTAGTCCTTCGAGCCTTCAATTTGTTTATTCTAGGAAACTAAGGTGACCTTGAAAACTAGATTTTGTGCTCTTTGACCTCCAAATATCCTTTGATGAAGATGAAAATTTGTAGATCTATGTTTTGGAAGGTCTCCTTTAGGAATATGCAAAAAAAAACTCCCATCTGAATCTCTTTTATACAAGTTTGACTACATTAGGAAGTTTGTAAGGTGGCATTAAGGCACCTGGGAAGCTCTAATAGCCTTGAAAATTTGTAAAAATATGTAGCCACACATGATCTTTATACATGCCAAACCATATGGCTAACAAAAATTCCTGTATTAGATTATGTAGGTTCTAAGTGGAAAAATTACATTTTTATAAAATGCACATGGCATATCAATGTGCTAGAAATATCATTTAGATGTCAATATCAGGGCTATAGATTGCCTTTGATAGGCTTTACAAGTATATGAATTTTCATGTGATTTGATGACATTGAAAATTTTTCCCTAATTTTCAAAAATTGACCGGCTTTGACCGCCACCCTGGATTTGCTTCATTTCTTCCAAACTTTGCATGTGAACTCCCTTTGACATCCTTGATGCATCTTGTACTTCTTAGGGAATTCGGGCTACCTTCACCGAATGTGTTTCCTATAGGCCTTTATGAGTGAGAGAGGAGGGAAAATCTCGAGGCCCTTGGCCCCCACTAAACATGCAATTCCTCCGAAAGTGCCACTCTAGTCTCTCTGAAAGAAAAAGTTATAGGCATCAAATGCTTTCATAGACAACATAAGAAACATGGAAGAAAAAATTGTGTTATACTTTATGGAATATTTGGAATGAAGGTTTAATGCCTTGAGGATTTTAATGTGTTTTGTGTTTTGATTTAGCAGGTGAAGATCCATGAGGGTGTGAACGAGTGTGAACGATTGTGAACAAGTGTGAATGTGCACGGATTTATTCAAATAGTTTTGGAGATATTTAGAAGAGTATTTGAAGAGAATAAGTTATTTTTAGAAGATAGTTATTTTTTGCCATTTTTGTAAATAAAGCAAAAACATGCTATTTTTAGTGTGGCCCTCATGTATCTTCCATCCAGGACATAATATGAATTACCTATAAATACACATGCTCTCCTAGAGTTGTCCATGAGAGCATCTGGGGGGAGATTGCACCCAATCTTGTGTCGTCTCTTTTCTCTCTCGTGTCTCTTGTTTATTTTCAACGTATGTGCTCTGCGAGATACGATCGTCAACAAATTGATTATATGGATGAATGAGTAGGCAACGTGACATGAAGCGAAATTTGCATGAAAGAAGGAATTGAAAAAAGCAACATGAATATGCATGAACAAATAGGCAACATATATGCAAATGAACAAGCAACATTGACATGTAAAGAAAGAAAACAAAGAAGCATCAATATGAAGTGGAAGTGAATGTATTGAGTCATTTTAAACATCAATTCCTCTCATGTTGAAGAAAAATTTGTACCTTTTTCATAAAACAATCTACCTTAAATACGATTATAAACAAAGATTATAAACAAAGATTTAGGACTTTCAAGAGACATCTTTCATCTTTAGCTTATTTTAGGTCAACTTTTTTCCTACATAAATATGAATATGCTCTTTCTCTACTTACAAACAAGGAAATCTAACTAAACTCCACTAATGCATAAATCTGCCTATATAGCTCGTGCTTTATTCTTGTATGCCTCCTTTGGCTTGCTCTCTGTCTCTCTCTCGATGGTGATGATAATGATGATGATGATGATTTGGCATCTTTGTGGTTATGTTCACTTTTTTGGGGTGGAACAAAGTGTAAACTTCCTGGTAACATGTAGTAGCTTATCTTTTTTTCTATCATAGGGAAAAATTAAACCCTGATACAAGGTACAACCATTTTTGATGATGGAAAACAGTCATTTAAACTCTGATACAAGTGTTGTGAGGTGGATTAAGGATGTAGAAACATCTAGTACAAGGGGCTAGGACTTCAACAATTGTGCTTTCGATACAAGATTCATATGCATGTTTATATATGAAAGTCATGTTACCAAAATAAAGCTGCAAGTCTACATTCCCTATCTTTCCATAATCCTAGATTATAACCGATCTCTTAGTAGATAAATTACTACTTAAGATACAATTTTACAAAAGTAGAGATATCATCATTTGCCCATTTGACTCAAGTGATGTGGATATGCAATGCAATGCAAACATTGAAAAGATACATGCACGAAGTGAAATTGGATGCAAGCAAGAATGGGAAAAGAAAATGGAATGAACTTGAGAAAACAAAGCAACAAGAACTTGAAAAAGAAATGATATATTTTTATTTTATTTTATTTTATTAATTTTTATCATGGATACTCATGTTTATGAATACACCTCGTTATTTTCATCTTTTGCAATGTCCTCATCTAACATGTACTCATCATTATCACATTTCTTGAATGGCTTTATCATTTTATCTGCAATCAAAGTTTTTAATGCAACACCGTTTAATTCACAAAGAGCATATGTACCATTATTGTTAACTTTTGATACAATATATGGCCCAAACCACTGTTGAGTGACTTCTCTATGTGCATCATATTGAGATTCAAATGTACTATCATAAATGAACATCCAACTCCTACTTCAATCAGCTTAGGATGCAATCGATGAGTTTTGTCAAAATAAAGCTTGTTCTTCATTCTAGATTCTCTTAATTTTTCAATGGCATCATCAAGTCTTAATTTACCTTGTTCTAACTGTTTAATGCACAAACTCAAAAAATCATTAGTAGACATGTTTTCAGACCAAGGCAAATTTGACCATGCAAAAATATGAGACTAAATTGGAAACAATGGTTTTTGACTGTACATGAGTTTAGCATGCATATACCCTCTGGTTCGTGTGCACCTCATTCTATCTGCCCAAAGTTCAAAGGGTAAAAATCTAGGGCATTGTTTAATGTCACAGTTACATGCTTTAGATATGGCTTTCACAATAGGTGGATGTCCTCTCTCTATTTTACAATTGGCCTCTAGATTATATGTAGTAGTGAGAGACAAACAAATACTGCAATTTTCAAAGAACTCTTTAGCTTCTCTCGCATCTAACTATGCACGATTGGAAACTACTTTCTCTATGTACCCAAAGGGTCTTATGATGTCTTCAAGCAAGAATTTGCAGACATTGTATGTGGTCTTAGATCGTAGTGCACGTCCCTCTACGTGATTATTTAAGCCCTCTCTTGTAAGTACAATGTAATGCATTTTGTCAATACCTTTAGGCATAGTTACAAGATCTACTACCCCTTGTAGTGAACATAGGGTGGATAGGTAGGATGCAAAGGATCTCTATGTTTGAGTGATGAATGAAGTTGAAAAATAGAACATGTAGAAACATAGCTATTAATTTCAACATACACCCTTGGCCAATAATAGGTACTTCTAATTTTTTCATATGTTCCAAAAAATCCTTTATGACCTACCCATAATGTCTCATGCATTTTCTTCATTACTTGCAACCGAAGACCTCGTTTTCTTAGGATGCGTTGTGGATTCTCAACCTTACCCTTAGCATGTCTCCAAAGATAACCGTTACATAGGAAAAAATTGTAAGCTCGTTTCCTAATGTTACAGAATCTGTTTACAGTCCAGCTAGGTAATGGTTGCAGTGTACTTAGATACTTTCCTATGTCTCTCCATTCATCTTTATAATCAAACTCATGAAATTGATCATACTCATATATATGTGGAAGATAGTCAACTAAGTTCACATTCTTTATTAGATCACTTTCAAGATCATCATCAAATCTAGCTCTCAATAACATATCAACAACTGAATTTGACTTACTTGAAATATGATTGACTTAATTTTTATGAACTTAATAAATGAGATCCATCTAAGCATGGCTATATCAGGAGATGAAGAATTTTCTATCCTTCCAATAAGAGGCAAACAATCAGTCTTAACTTTGACATTTGCACCAATGAAATATTCTTTGTCTGTTTTCAAAGTTGTTACCATACCCCATAGTTCTCGTTTGATCTTTGGATACTTTCGTTGCGTCTCATGTAAAATTTGAGCCCCAAATTTAATACATATCTATTCCATTCACTATCATCTTGATTTATGACCCAACCTATACCAACAGTCAATATAATAGGTATGTTAACAAAATAGTCTACACGCTTAAGGAAGGGAGCTTCAAGCAACAATTTCTTCAATTTACTCATAGCTTGTGTATGTTTGTCACTCCAAATAAATTTTCGTTTCTTCGTCAACAAGTCAAAGACACAATCAACAACATGAGCAAAGTGTGGGATCCAAATAACATAAAAGATGCAAGCACCAAGAAATCTACGTACGTCACTCAGGTTGTTACACGTTTCAAAAATCTTGCTAATGGCATCATTGCTTTATGGGTATGGCTTTTGACCATAACCACCACATAAATTTCCAAGAATAAGAACCTCACTGACACCAAAAATAGATTTTTCTATGAAAAATGTGAGACCTACCTGTTCAAATCATTGAAATATTCATTCACAATCAAAGATATGGTCAAGAACAAATTTACAACATCCAGATGAATCTAAAGTAATATCCTTTACACATTCCTCACTCCCTTTAATTGGAATATCATCAATGAATGGCATGATTATATGAGGGATAAAATCATGTAAGAACATATTCATAGCACTCATCATATGAGCCATAGAATCAATCGCTTCTTGAAGTAAAGTACACATTTGCACTAAGCCTAAAGGAGTTTCCATTGTGGTTATGTCATGACTATCAATTGCTAATTTGAATTGGTCATACCCAAAATATGATTCACCCATTCAATAGATAGAATGTCCCAAAAATGATTTAGCAAATTCATCTACAATGGGTCATGTTCCTACATTCCTTATGGTGACTTTAATCAAGGGTTGGAGATCTTGAATAAAACGTAGTTTCCCATTCTTTTTAGGCAAAGTGAACTATCCATTTGAGTAAGGTGCAAAAGATGGCTCTAAAATTCTCATGTTTATCTTATCCTTAAGTAGTTTCATTAGCTTAGGTAAGTGAGCCTTTGGAACTGGTATATGGTGAAGATTCCATGGAATATGTGGAATAGTAAAGATTATCATGGGTGCAACTAGCTTAGGATTTGTGCAACCAATCTCATGAGGATACATAGTAAAGGCTTTTCCATGGTTATGTATGACTCTCTCAAATTTATCTCTCTACTGGCAAAAGAAAGTCATCATCTCTACCAATTTTCACCTATTTGATTGTCTCATTCGTGAATATATGTTATATGTTTTTCTTATCCCAAAGAATTGGATCATTTTTCACATCAATAATTCTTTCATTACTTGGGGTAATGGTTGAGCTATGGGTTTGGTTTCTTTGTCTAGAATTTTGTACTTTGTTTCAACTAAGACATCATGCATTTGGTTGAATTTTGAGGAATTGTCAACATTGAGAGCATACTCTTGGATTAGAGCATACTCATCAAGGGAAGAAAGAAGAATAATATGGGAAGTAGAATTTTGTTGAAGACGTAACTCTAACTCCTCAAGAGTAGAGAAACAATGAGGTGTCTCAATCACATGCTCAATG